>VWPU01003747.1:0-187506 GCA_013398955.1 Callaeas wilsoni
ACTAGGCTGTGCAAAACCAGTACAAACAACACTGCTGGTTTGGTTGAGAGGTCAGGGCCATTTTCACCTGTGTTTGATTCTTTGAACTTAGAAAATTATATTAGAGAGGAGACATGCTCACATGTTAGCACATCAAAAGTTTTGCTGTTAAACTGAGGGCCTGTCTCAATAACCACAAGATCCACCCATAAGTGTGAGCCCCCTTGAAGATCTTTCACTGCTCCAGGAAGAAGCTTCACAGTTGCAGAACAGGCCTGTAATATTAAATCAGACACAAACATTGCATGTTGACATGGCTAGATTTGGAAGATGCACTGTGAAAATCCAACTAATGCAAGATTTTAGAAATGTGGAATGTTATGAATGATTTGGTAGACCTCAGGCTATGTTTAACAAAAGAAAAACCAAACAAAAAAAGAGCTGGAGAATGTATCTAGTTTCTTTGGGTTAATGCAAACATCCCCTGAGCTGGCCCTTTACTTTTGCAGTCTCCACACTACCACGTAACTCAACATGGGTTTTTTTTCAGTATGGGCTGAAATTTTGTAGTAACATCTTCTGTATGAGATCCACCAGCAACTACCATCTCTTAAGTTACCCTGCATGGTCTCCTGTCATACCAGGGGAAGGATGAGCTGCTTAGGTCAGAAGCCATTATGACATCATTGTGCAACTCATTAAAATCCTGGATGAAATCAAGACCAAAAGTAAATTGTTGTGAAGCCTGTGTTTCACACCCAAAACTTATTCATGGGAAAAGGAACCCAACCTTTTTATGATGATTATGCTCTACATATTTTCTTTTGAGAAAAAGAGAAGGTACTCCAGCAAAAATGAGATAGTCTGGAAGATTATTAGAATGTAATACATAGAATTGGTCTTGTTCTTTTAATATCAGCTCTTCTTTGAAATGAAGTCATGATGTATAGCTAGGTGGTGGTTTTAGAAAAGGGTTGCTTTTTTTTTTTCATAATGACGTCAGAGACCACAAATTATGCAATAATCTTAAGAGCTTGTCCTTAAAGATCAGTTTACTAATTGGTGGGCTAATATTTCCTTCAAATTTTTCTTTGGTAGCAGTTTCAAACCATGATTCTGAAGGATTTTAGATTGTAAAGCTTTTTTTTTCTCCTGTGTCCTCTAAAGGACAAGAAAGATGGAGAATTGTTTCCAGGGCCAGCAGTAAATAACTCCGTGTTGAGTGTGTTCCGCAGTTTCAGTTCTGTTAAATGTGGTGCTGCTGTAGATTTATCAGGGAGCATTTGCAGGCCCTGGCCCTCTGGCCAAAGGCAAATGAGTGTGGCAGATGCCCTCAGGATGAGGGTGGATATTTGAGCTGCACAGCTGTGCACATCTCCTGGTCACACCAAGGCTGTCCTCAGCATGCAGCACAAACGGCCTCCGCTGTTTGCAAGTGAGTGGTGGAATGTCATTAGTGCAGCAAACCCTCTTTCTTCTCAATTTAATAGCAAACCTGTCACAAAGGAGGACAGAAAACCTTTGGTCTCCCTGTACAAAGACCCACAGACTGCTGAGCTCCCAGCAAAGACTGTATATCTATATCTGTATCTATATCTATATCTAATCTATATCTATATCTATATACTGAACATATAACTGCACTGATGGTAAATGATGACTGCCTGCCAGCAAAAAGGAAAGATAATCTTTTCTGTGGTATGACATTCAGCAGGATTTGGTGGAGTAAATTAATAAAGCTTCTTCAGCAGCACAGCTAGTCCCTGCTGAACCAGCCCTGTGTTCCTAGAAACTAGCCCTTTTAGAAGAAGCTTCTGGACAGCCACTGCATTTGCTTTTCCCTATCGCTTGGTTTAAGGAGTAGACATCCCCATCTATACTTCTTCCATGCTAAGCCTCTCATAACTGAATAAGAGCTAGTTGCAGAAAGTAGTTCCCACAAGCTCCCCAAAGTGAGGTCCTTTGCGGACTCCAAACCCAAAAGGCTCAGTCTTAAGCACTGGCAAGGACTTGGCACATGCTTGGCAACCAAAAAGGTGGCATATAAGGATTCCTCATATAGGGTAGCTTTAGGTATGGGGTCAAGCTAGGATGCAAATTCTAGTTAGGTACCCACCTAGGAGGATGAAAAAGTCGAGATTTATTGTGGTGATACCTTCAATTTAAGCAGAAGCCAAAGTAAAAAGTAAGGGCCAGTTGTACTGAGTATTTGGGCAAGAATCATCGTGTTGCATATTTCCATTTGTCCTCCTGTCCTATTTATTGTACTACTGTACCCAGTGTGCAAGCTAAACCAAGCCTAACCTTCCCAGCAGGCCAGTTGCAGTTCAGAGAACTAAAACAATGGGTTTCGCCTCTTTGTGAAGAATAATGGCGAAGCATAGGTCACAGCTGGCACTACACAGCAAACTTTCTGAGTCCTTTTTGCTCTTGCCGCTCTGTATTGCAAGCTGAAAACCACATCCTGAATGTGAGTATATGACCTCAAAACTGCCGGTGTGAGGTGTGATTTCACTCTAAAAACCCAGAAAGATACATATTGTCATGGCAGCTAGCAAGGCAGACTACTGATGCACAGAGTAGGATATTGATGCATGAGTTAGTTCATCAGTGATGGATTTAAGGGTCTTTTACATATGGCACAAATTAGTAGAAACAGAAAATGGGAAAGAGTAGTTTCCCCCTACAGTATCTTTGCCTTCTGTGTGCATTCCATCAAATGAACAGGCTTTTCAAAAGTCCTGGGAAAAACTTACTGGCTACTTTGAGCACTGAGATGCTTGACTGCAATGAATCATTTTCTGTTCCTTGCTGGATCAGGGAAGAGGCCACTTCGTATTTACAGGATCAAAGTGGCAGAGGTCATGGTCGCTTAGGCAAGCAGGCTGTGACAACTTCACAATGGATGAATTTTCACTTGGCTGAACCTTAGGGACCGGAAACTGGCCCCGATTTTTCTACCACCGCTACTCTGACTACCAAATCTTTTCTGCTCCCGGAATTCCTGGACCAAAATCTTACCTGGAAACAGCTCAAACATATTTTGAAGATGTGATGATTATTATTTTATGTGTTTTCTCCTCTGCACGTCTGGCTCCTGCCAGAAGAAATGATTTGAAGAGAGGGAGAAGCAGGTCTCAAACTCCAGCTCAGCTTTGCTGAGCCAGGGCGTTCAGGTATCTTGGCCATGATCCCAATAAACATTCAGGGGTTGGATTCAAAACGCTCAGGCCCCCAGTTATCAACTATCCATGCAAAGGTATGTATAATACAATTGGACCTATTGGCTATTGCTGTCTTCCTGGAGCTGCAGCTGTATGTCAGCTGGGGTACCCCAAGACAGATGTGTCCACAGACCCCATGTGCAGGTAACCCAGTCCCATCCCTGGTGGACCCACGCTTACTCCTGAAAGTCTAGCCCTCAATATTCACACGCCTAAGTGAACCAAACATCCAAACCACTTTGATTTTCGAGGACAAGGACAACACAGGCCCTAGAGCAAGTGAAATCCAGCCTGGTGCTATTTGTAGCACTACAACACAGGCAATGATATAGTGGGGGAGATTCAGTGAAAGTACAGAAGCCCCATCTATATGTAATAAATCAGAATTACTACCCTACACATATGGATGCAACTGCCAGCTACTTCAACACGAGTTTTATCAACTGGACTGGTGTCAAGAGACAGTAATGACCCAAAGAACTCGGTAGCTTCAGTGTAGCTTGTGGGTTTTCAATATCACCAAGATCTTGAACCAAAGACAGATATCATCTTTAGGATGTATGGCTATACCACCTAAACTACCAGTTATACCACATATATCTTTAAAATTGGCATGCCTGATATATTTTAGATTATCAGGGTGCACCTGCTTACACACAATACATGTGAAATCTAGAACCACAACTATATAAACATGTCACATGCGTATTTGTTTTCATGTCCTAAAATGCAAAACAAACCCGGCGAGAGAAAACAACAAATGCTAAAGATAAGCTGAAAGATGTCCAGAGCTGCAGGTGGAAAAATTCCTCTCTGCATCAGGTGTCTTTCATTGTATCACCATGCAAAGAAAAGGCTGAAAGATGCACGACAGACTTTTTACTTGCCCAGATATTTGGGTGGTGATAAATAGCAAAAAGTGACACAAAATCACAAGGTTTTAAGGGATTTTAAATTTTTTTTTGAAAGAGTGAAATAATGAAACATCTACTATCATCCTCAAAGAGGAGAGCTGAAGTCAGCAAACAGAACAGCCTCAAAGCCTGACGGAAAGGGGCAGGAGGAGCACTTGCTACTCACCATATGAATGGCAAGCAAAGAAAAAAGCAGACCTGGCCTTTCAGGGAGACCTGGAAACAGCCCCAAGAGCACTGGTCATTAAAAGAAAACACACAGAAAGGCATTAAGAAAACTTCACTCCAGTGGGAAGAGGAAGTGGTTTAAGGGGATTAGTGCCCAAAAAACAAAGCTCCACTCTTCCTCAGACTGCTGAGGAGCCCCAGAAATCTTCTTCTATATTGAACAGGGCTGTGAAAATGGACAAATGTTGGCAATGACTCAACAAATTACAGTAATGTGAGGTGACATCTCTGGACCTCAACCAGCCAGCACACAATTGTCTCATTTTCATGGTGTGTCAAATTAAATTTAGACTTTAGCGCTTTGCTTGTCTTGCGCTGTTACCTCCTTTCCAGAGCAGAACACAGAAGAACATTTACAAATTTACACTGACTTTGACCTGCAAACACAAATGCCAGCCCACAAAAACTAGTGCTGCATCGTTTCTTTTCCTAGCTGTGACCTTTTTACCCCCCCTTCCCTTTCATGTCAGACCATTTCTTCATGAGAGGCTCTCCTGCATCTGTATCACAGAAGCATTTGGGAAGAATTGGTGGGTTTGTACCAAGTAGCTGCAGGGATATTTTCTCAGCCAGGAGCCTTTCATGTTGGGCAACAAACACAGTGCCCCTTTTCTGACTGCCCTTCAACCACAACTGTAGCAAAGACCACAGCAACAACCACAAACCCCACAACAGCTTAATAACCTATTTCACAAAAGTGAAATGCCCTAAAATCTCGGGATGTTACAGAGTGGCAAGGCATTGATTGGATACAAAATAGACATCAATTTTGTCTTGGCATTGTAAAAATGTGATAATTGATTTAGTCTTCTCTACCTTGAGACTAAACTGATGATACAGTGGCATCACAGCCACACTTAAGTCAGCTTTGATAGGACCAGGATTACACCCTCTCATTCTTTTACTGGAGTAACAGCCTCTTGGGCTGTGCAGACCCAGCCCATCCGGAAGTACTGTTACTGAAACCAGACACTTTAAAAGCCTTGATACATTTTTTGGAGCAGGCATTATACAATGTCCTGCTGCATCAAGGCAAAAAACCAGCAATCCCTTCAGGTGCAAAATTACTCAGAGATTTGAGCTTTAAAATGGGAGGGAGTTTAGAGACTCAAAACAGGGCCAAAGTTAAAAGTCCTTGAAGCTGGTTAGTTGATTCTGTGACTTCAGGAGACTCTGAATTTGTATCTCAGACTGAACAGAGAGCACTTGTAGAGATGGATGAGGAAACAGAGATATCAAAATGAAAGCAGGCAGTGCCAGGTCTGGGTAACTGCATGGGGATTTTTGAGAAGAGCTATCGGTATGACTGCTAGATTAGATCTGAATAAGTCTGAGTTTACCACAGAAAAAGAGATGTCTTGTACCAACTGCTTCTGCTCAAGCTGGAAATACTAGAAAAATTCCCTCTGCTTGTGGCATTTTGGCACTTCTGGGTTCAGATGATCAGTCCACAGAGATGAGTAAAAATCAGGGAAGGACCTGAACCAGAACTCTATCCAATATCCATATATTTGAGAACTCATTGCACATGGATCAAACTTTGTGGAAAAGTTCAATGGGAGATGGATGCAGGAGAGAAAAAAAGCACAATGATTTCTCAAAAATATTGAAAAACTAACTCTTCTGGGACAGAATTTTGTTGTACAAGCAGACGGAGACTTATCAAGGACCCAGTTCTGTGAAGCACAGATACAAAAATTAATAAAGAAGGACTTGAGCATGTGTGTAAAATTAAGCATGTGCTCAGTTGCTCTGCTGATCAGAGAGTGTAGGTTCTACTCCCTAGCAGTCATTTCCCATTTGGAAACCCTTGTCAGGAAGAGAAAGGGGAAGAAGGAGGGTTGTTTAGCACGATATTTTTAGATAGATTTTTAATGGAATATTTGTTAAGCTTTCTTCCACCCTGACTCCCCCCTGACCGCTGTCTGGGTTTCGTGTGTATTTTTTTTAATGGCTAGCAATGCATCACAGTGCGGCTGCTGTTTAAATATTTGCCCAAAAAAATGTAGTCTGTGCTTAAGAAAAGTGGTTTGGCACAAACTGGACATTTTCAAACATCCATTTACCAGATGGATCACTTTGTTCAATTACAAAGAAAAAAAAGATGGTGAAGGAGTTGAAAATTGAGTGGAATGTTCCTAAGCACACAGCATTGTTTACTATCTGCATGTCTCCTGGCATCCTGTGAGAAACTATCAATAGGCTCTTCAAAAATGTTCCTTTCCTTTAAAAAGTCTGCATTTTTAACTATAATAAAAAGGCAGTAAATATATTCTACAATAGCCTGATGGAAAAATGTGCTAAAGTATTTCTATAAATCAAACGTAGCAGTTTGGCATTAGCTCTGAGGCAGTAAATTTAGTAAATTAGGACCAGATGATTTTAAAATAGAATCTTACATAACTTTCTAGCATGATATATATTTTTTTTTTTAATTTAACACAAGTTTGTCTGTCTTCATAAAGTTATCTTGGCTGCTACCAGAATGTGGTTCGGTCTTTAAAGACCATATTTTTTGTTATTTATCAAGTGTAGAATATTTTAAATATCAAAGTAAGAAGTGGAACAGATTTCTCAAAAGACAGAAAAGGCCATAATACATACTGATCCACATAAGGTGTGGGGTGCTTTGCATCCCTGATGCCCCTGAATATTCCACTCTTATTATTTTGATTAATAATAGTCTATTTCTCTATTCATCTTCCTTTTTTTGCCCTCCTTCCCTTTTCCCACAAATTCAAGGAAATGTCTCCCTCCATTACTCCCCAGAGTGGTGACAGCTCCTATAAAAGCAGCTTGGTCCAACAGACTTCTCCCTCACCCATGTGCTTAGGTCAGGAGTCAGCACTTGGGACCTTGCATTTCTTATGCTATCCCACTTTTGATCTCTGCACCCGAATATCCATCTCTGAGAAATAAGGAAAATGAAATTATCAGAAGAGTCTAAGGAGCCTATGCCACCAGCTTTAGTCTAAACCTTTTGGCCCTGTCTACACATATATCCCCGAAACCTGCTCTCCCAGCACAACGTTGACTTTCGTTTCTGAGCCAACATTTACGCCACCAGACAGCCACGTCAGACCACTGCTTAGGTTCTGAGGAGAGGGGCTTGCATACATATGTCCTCCGTGGTCTTCTCTTTGGGCAAACACTCAGCCGTAGCATGGTCTTTCACTGGAGGCAACAACTTCTGTAACAGATGCTGTGGAGCCATGCCACAGCAGCTATGCTCACTACGATGCCACAGTGACTGACTTGGGAAAGCACAACCAAGGTCTTTTCACAGAGCACACTTACTGCCTAGAGAGCCAGAGCCAACACACTCTATCTCAGAACTTGAAGATAAAGGAGAGTCTCTCCCGTACTGACTCATGGTTTTCAGACAAACATACTCCACAGTGTTATGACACAACAAAAGCCCCTCCTCAAAAGCTGTAAGGACACATGGAGACAGATCTTTACAGCTCCCAGACAGGGCTCAACTCTGAGGATGTGAGGTGTCAAATCCTCATGTCACTTCTTATGACTCAAGCCCTCATCAGACTTCAGAAGCAAACACCATGAGTCACCTGGGATGTGAGGGAAAGGGCAGACAAAGACAAGAACAGAGGTGTTGAAGGTGAGGCCACAAGAGTTGTGCAGAGCCTTCCTTTCATATGACCCCGAGACTGGTGCTTCCATCACCTGTGCAAGTACCCAGACGGAAGGAAGCAGAAGAGTACTGTGGTGGAGACTCGAGAGGGATGAGTTATCTGCAGGTGCTGTCTCCCTCAGCAGAGGCAGCCTACTGCAAGGAGCTAGTGAAGTCCTCAGTCCAAGGCTTGGGATGCTGCATGGCATGGGCCAAATCCTTGTCCCAGTAAAGATGAGAGAAGCTTTGCCAATGGGAATATGCTCTGTCCTTTTCACCCCGTCTTTGGCTACCGTGTTGCTGGAAGCATTCAGAGTTTGCAAATGGAAAAGAGAGGGAACAGAGTTCCCACATTCCTTCTCTTCTAGCATTGTTTCCTGAGAGTCCAGCAACACACAGCAATGCAATGATCTTTTCTCTAAACGACACCACACTGAAATGCTTGTTAAAAATAACAGAAGAGGAGGAGGGGTTTGAAAGTCAGTCATTCTCCTTTAAAGAATGATTTTGGGAGAGTAGACCATAAACAGATTTAGATGGCAGCAAAGAAAACCATTTTTGGCAGTTTTGTGGAGATGCAAATTTACACTGAGTATGAGATGAGAGCTTAAACACCAACACCCAAATAAGTCAGACAGTGTTAGACATTGCGTATGCTGTTCTCTGTTGTTATGGATATCAACTGATCTCCACGGATCTGTTTGAAGCAAAAGAGACAAAAGATGATTGCTTTCCTATCTTATATCCTCCCTCCAAACACATTCAAAAGAAGGAAATTTTCTTGAAATTCCTCAAGCTTCAAAACACATCCAAGATGAGACTTCATGGCAAGCTTGGCAGTAAAAGCAAAACAGAACTTTCCCCTTTGTATTTTTTTTTTTTAATACCAAACTTGCATTTTATTAGTGTTTTATTTTTGCTTCTCCTCCTATTGGAAAAAACTGGCTGCTGTCTAGTGAACAACCACTGAGCTGATGGCCTTACCAGAGAGAAATGCTTTTGGTTTGAAAGAGTTGCTGGTGAGAGATGGGGAGAGAGAAAACATAAGCATACAAAATATAACAACAGCAAATAATTTTTGCTAAAAGAAGTGTGGGAGATATGCAACAAAAGGTTCCTAAAAACAGAGAGAACAAATATAACAAGATTTGCAAGCAAAATAGGCACAGCTGGCTAGTCCAGTCACAGGACAATTTCTTGAATGATGAGTAAAACTGATGGACAAATTATGGTCAGGAGAGATTGTATTTTTGAGTAATTTTGGATGTTTTGCCAAGTTAAAGTAGTGTGTATTTTGCAAATCAGAGGAAGGAGAGAGTATTTAGACAAGGTCAGCTTTGGTCCTGACTCCCAAAATGTGGTTAAGACACACAAATGCTCTGTACAGAG
Source organism: Callaeas wilsoni (assembly GCA_013398955.1). NCBI lineage: Eukaryota > Metazoa > Chordata > Aves > Passeriformes > Callaeidae > Callaeas > Callaeas wilsoni. The sequence goes on from VWPU01003747.1 coordinate 9,366, forward strand.
GATTCATGAGATTTTAAGGGTTTTTCTGCAGTATATTAAATCTAATATATGTGTGAGGAGTTCAACACACACCTCTCTTTATACACCCTTTTTGTACCTTCATGTGTCTGTAGAAGCTCCTTCCACATAAGTTCAGAGCAAAGTGCTAGCATATGTACCTGGAATTGGGCCTCTCCACCCTGCCAACTGCAGGACTGGGAAGGCAGAAGGAGGGGAAGGAGAGGCAGGCAGGAGATGTAGACAGAAGCAGGGCACCACAGACTAGAAAGAGCAGAGCTGTGCTTTACCGTATTCAAGAGAAAGCTTCCGGGGATGAGAGTTGCTGCCTGTTACTCTCTGTGTATGTGAGGAGGTGAGAGAGATCATATCTCCTGAGAAAAAAACTTGCTGATCCTAGTCTACAAAACCTTACCTTTCTAGGGTGTCGCAGGAAAGTGAACCTTTTTATTCCTGACCACTGTTTTCCTACTTAATTGTCCACACTCACACTCCTGCTTTCATTTAGAGACTCCTTTGCAGGTGGGTTTTGTGCTATTTGAGTGAGGACTTTGTTCCCACAAACCTAGTATGCTGGATGCATGTACTCAAAAGAGCCTGGGGTATTTCCAACCTGGGCTCATAGTGCTGTGATGTGCTAGGTGACCTCAACAAAAAAAACCCAACAAAACAACAAAAACCCCTACAACCCAACCCCCCAAAAAACCCACAACCCAACCCCAAACCAAAGCAATCAAAAAACCAAAACAAAATAAAAACTTTACTCAATTCATTCCCATTTTAACAGTTTTAATATCTAGTGGAATAATGTAACATTTTCCATGTGAATAAAATCCCAGCTCCGGAGTTTCACCCAAAGTGGAGAAAGTTCAAGTAGAAAGTTCAGGTAAAGATCTGAGCTTTTAGATGCCAGCACTATGACTTCTTACAACTGCACGAAAAGCTTAACATGCCTAAGCTTTGTGCCCAAGTTTCTTGTCTGAGGCAATTACGGTTCCAATTCTGGATTCCTTTCATCTTAAACAAGCTGTGATATCTAAACATACATTTCCTCTTGAGCAACCTCTCTGTATTCCATTTATCATATTTCATCCTCACAATTGTGAACCAGAGAGAAGTCCTTTGCATTCTCCATAGTTGTGCTATTTCTCAGTTGTTCTTAGGAAAAACAAGGAAAACTCTTTTGGCATCAGTAGGAATGGCATGCACGCCACACGTCTGGAATCATGCCCGTATTTTTTAACCCATGTATTAAAAATATTCTGTGCTGGAGGGGAAAATAAGGGAGTGTAGTCTGCAAGCACGACTGTTAGACTGGTTGGTTTGTTTGGGAAATGAATAACCCTTTGACAGTATCTCTGGAAGGAATAGGCTAGTGCGTGCTCCGTGCTCACATTCTTTTCCCTCTCCAGTCTTCCCTGCATGCCTCACATTCTTCTTCCCTCCCAGTAACAGTAGTTCCTAGGCAAGCAGGCACTAGAGACCCAGTCTGCCACAGCCCTGCACCCACCTTGAAGCCATGGGCCTCTCACCAATGGTGCACCAATCTGCACCAGTGCATGCACGAAGGTTCCCAGAGCTCCTACCTTGCCTCAGCTCTGCAAAGGGTGCATGGCAGCTCAGCTACAATTTGTGTTGTCCTCCAAAAATTCCTCTCAATGCTGCTGAGAATATGAAGTCCCCCTGACTCAACTGCTCTACACCAGCCATCTCCATGGGGAGCTGCTGCATGGACCTGGAAAAGCTTTTCACAGAATCACAGAGTATGCTCATCTGGATCATTGAGTCCAACTCCTGGCCCTGCACAACATAGCTCAAGAATCACACCACGTGCCCAAGGGCACTGCCCAAATGCTTCTTGAACTCTGTCAGGCTTGCTGCTGGGCCACTTCCCTGGGGATCCTGTTCCAGTGCCCAACCACTCTCTGGGTGAAAAACCTTTTTCTAATATCCAACCTAAACCTCCTCTGACACAGTTTGACACCATTCCCTCATGCCCTGTCACTGGTCATCACAGAGAGGAGATCAGTGTCTGCCCCTCTTTTTCCCCTCACGAGGAAGTTGTAGCCTGCAAGGAGGTCTCCCCTCAGTCTCCTCTTCTCCAGGCTGAACGGACCAAGTGACCTCAGATGCTCCTCATACGGCTTTGCTTCAAAGCCCTTCACCATTTGTGTGGTCCTCCTTTGGATGCCCTTTAAGAGCTGTATGTCTTTTTTGTATTGCAGTGCCCAAAAGTGCACATAGGACTCAAGGTGAGGCTGCCCCAGTGCAGAGCAGAGCAGGACAATCCCCTCCCTTGCCCGGCTGGCGATGCTGTGCCTGATGCCCCTCAGGACACGCTTGGCCCTCCTGGCTGCCAGGGCACTGCTGGCTCATGTTCAACTTGCCATTGATGAGAATCATTTCTGTGGCACTGATTTCCAGTGCTGAAACAGAGATAAATTTACTTCTTTTCAATTTTACATTCTCTTTCTTTTCTTTTTCAGAGTAAGATGTGTCCATCATGCTGTTTTAATAGTTATTCCACTGTTTCCATTTCCCATGTCCATTCTCCCCTGAGAAGGTGACCGCCTGCTTCTCATAACAAATGAAAATGGTAGTGGTATTTATTTCCCCCATCCCCTCCCCTTTTTTTTTTTTTAACTGAACAAACTTTTCAGGTTTTATTCACTGGGTCAGGCTGCTGGCTTAATGACAGCCAGTGCCAGAATATCTAAATTCCAGCCGCCTTCCATGATTTCTCAGGCTAACAAAGGCTGGATTCACTTTCAAACCCTTTTGGGTGGGAGGACACCAGTATGTTTCTTTCTGGCTGGCATTTGAAGCAAAACAGAGAGGACATAAGGAGCTGCATTCCCCTTATCTGAAGGAGGGTCACTAAACAGGGCCTTGATGGTTGACTTACAAAGTTAAATGAGCAATTCCTGACGAAACACTGCATAAAATGCCCTTCTCAAGAATGTGAACAGCTTTTGTGCCTTATTGTGAAAGGAGGTGGGATGTCTGTAAGATTAGTTTGTATATATTAAATGCAGAATTCTAAAGCAAGGCAAGTGAACTAGCCCTGTGGTTAAAAGGCATCTTAGGTAAAACGACAAAGAACAGGCAAACATAAGAAGATAATTCTAAGTCACAATTTTTATTCTCACAGTTTGACCCTTGCATTTAAATCTCACCACTGCAATGACTGCTACCCGTTCCTCTATCTGCCAGGACAGATTTCTCGTACTGTTAAATGGAATAGAATGCTTGCTTAAAAAGATTTCCACCACTGGTCAAAGAAAAACAGAGCAGACTTTGTTTTGGTTTGCTGAAATGCAAAATATTCCCTTCTTTGGGTGAGAATGAAATCTTTTTCTTATTATCTCCTAGTGAGGTAGGAAAGGGAGCCTTTCTGTGCAGACAGACACAGAATCCTGCCCACGTCAGTGGTGAACTTTTGTTAACATTCTTCTCAGGAAACAGCAGCGTTTCATCTTTTTTAACAGATTTGTCCAAGCAAGCAAATTCCACCACTCTTGAGTGTGTGTACAAAACCATTCTGCACCGAAGAAATTCCATCCACTGCGTATCTGCTGAACCAGCCTGGGTAGCATTTTACAGGTGGCGGGACATGAAGCTAATTATGACTCCCATGCTCAGAAAGTGCAGTGGCACTACAAATAAATTAATTTTAATCCAAATCCCCTGGCCAAGTATCACAGCAAGGAGCAATGCAGATGCTGCACAACATGATCCAAGAGATAGTTAGGCCTTTGTGAAGAGGGGGAAAAAAAAAGACAGCTCAATGTTTCCCAAACACAGAGCTCACAGACCCTTCCTGAAAAGACTCTCTCAACTGTGAGGGAGACACTCTGCTGTGTCTCTCTTTTCTCAGATTGTGTCAATGGGGAAACGGGAACAAGGGGATTTTTGTTTGAGTAACCTTTGAGAGCAGGATATCTGTCTCGTGTTCCCCTATCGATTGTCACAAGGTGATAGCTGGCTGATGTGCTTCAGCGGGTATTCCCTTCCCGGCCTGCTGGCAGCTCTCTTTCATGTTGTACGCCGAGGGTTGCGGCGGGCCAGCCGCAGAGCCCAGCCGACAAGCAGTCCCTGTGGCTGCCCTATCACTTCACCTGCTGCTAGCTCCCAAACACCTCAGCACCCCAGCTGGCAAGCAGAAAGGCAACGAGGAGACACAGAGCAGAGACATGATTGGAAATAAAGCAAGCAATAGGCTCAGCAGGATGGGGTATGAGAGCAGGAGACAAGCAGTAGGTTGCCCAAATGAGCAGAGAGTAATATTAATTGCTCTCAGCAAAAGCAAACAAACAAAAGCCATTGACAGAGGCACAAGACAAAGTCACAGAACCCATTTGCTACTCTGCTAGAATTGCAGCGGAATAAATATGAGGCAATGAATCAAGCCATTGCTGTGCTGTGAAGCAAAAAAGACACATTACACGAATTACCCTCCGGAGAACTTCAATAGGACCTTGTAGTTATAAATCCTGGCAATATAGCTCAAGTTGCCTCTGAAACACAGACATCAGTAATGCCTGGTCCCGGCTTCCTCATCAGCAAGTTGCATTGTATAATTGAACTGATTATCCAAGGCAACCGACTCAAAACTTCCCTAGGCTGTGCCTGAAATACAATATTACATAGCAAAGGCATGGCCGCCGCCAAGGTCACCAAGAACAGCAGAGTGCTTGCACTAACCACAGACGTGCCTGCCGCAATCCCAACTTCTTACAGCAACACGAGGAGGTTAGCGGATCACGTTTACAAATCTCTCTTTCAAGGTATATCTAATTCCCGATATCCGTGATAGACCATGGAGCTCTGCCATGCTGCCAGCTCTGCTACAAGTGTCCCACTGAGTGGGAGTGTTTCAACCTGGGGGAAATGAAAAACTCCCTCAAGGTAAATGGAGTAGGTGAGAGAGGGAGGGTGCGTGAATAAAATGAGCAGTGGGACTTCACTGCGCAGGTGGTGTGCGATGGAAATCTCTTTTTCTCCCTATAAAATACCAGCTCTTGTATCTGCTCCTTCAGAGCTGTAAAGTACAGCTATCAACACTGACAGACTTTGTGGGTTTGTGCCCAAAGTGTCATTCCAGTGGCATCTAAGTAGAAGTATTTAATATAAGTTGTGGAGAGCAATAAAGGCAAAACAATACACACAGAGGAACACTCCAACTAGAATTTCATATTAACACATCTGTTACCTCATATTAAAATCAGTCAGGGACTTTTTACACACATTAAAAGCAATGCAAGCTAAAACAAAAGCAGAAGGCACAGCTTCTCAAATGTGCTTAGGTTTCATAATGTCATTATAAAGCATTCTGAAAAAACACCAGCTACATGAAAAGTACCACTTTTGGTGGGATGACTGGAAACCAGATGCACTCAGTTTAAATATAGGTGAAGTCAGAAATATGATGTTACTTTTCTTATTTTCATCTCCGGTACTTATTTGGTTCTTACTGATGTGGTTTTACAATCCTTAATGCATTTATCTTCATGGCAATGGTGCCAAAGGAAGAGATTATACAGAGGGGAAGGGGATCTGGGTGCTAGTCCAATATCGTGCTAACACCTTAGCCATTGCATCCTCTGTACTTAAAAGCAATTTTCTACTTGTAGTATGAAGGGCAAAATCATGCACAAAGAAAACAGTGTTTCTTTGATTCATAACTCTTCAATTAAGAAACGCTCCAAAGAGATTTACACTCTCCTAGTAGTAAGCTGGTTATACATAATCACTGGAAGAATTCCTTTCTTAATTAAAGTGTCTAAGGACACAGCATACAAGTGAGTTTTATTCTCTTGAAACAACCCAAATTTATTTTGATGCTGAACTTAAAACAACGCTGCCCTAAACCCAGTGCATATAAAGTATCATCTGTTTCACATTTCTTCTCGGGAAATCAGAAGAATCAACAGCAACAACAAAAATGGAAAGAAAGGCCCAGACAAAAACCCCTACAAGTGGTTGGAGCAGCAAAGCGACAGCCCAGCCACAGTGGCTCGTTCTGCACTGCAGAAAGCAGGAGCTTGCTCTTCTCACTAGTTTCTGAGACTTATTTTGTATCGACAGGGACACACAACCATGAGCTATTAGGGCATGTGCAGTCAAGAAGACAGCATAGGAAAAAAAAAAGCATTTTTGCATTCATTTAGTAAGTTTGTACAGTACAGCCACATATTTTATGCTGGGATTGGAGAACAGAGGAGATTGCAGATAAAAGTATGACATTCTGTATCAGTCAAGAAGCCATTTTAGCAATAGGATCCCTCTCTAGAGGATTAGTCACACAAGAATTTAAGGATAACACTGTACTATGGAATGTAGTTATGTTTGTAATTTGGTAGTTCAAGACTATTCTTTGCTATTTTTCCTTAGGCCACTAGAAATAGCCTTGAGTCCATCTGTGACCTAAAAATGTTGGGTAAGATCCAGCTCAGGCAAAAAGGAGAGAATTTATTTCCTGTTCCTCTAAACAAGCTGGAGTATGTCCCGTACACAAAGATTCCTATTATGTGCACCATATTAATCATGCCTGATTAAGAGACCTAACTTGAAAAGCATGGAGGATCACCACACATCTATTTTCCCCGCTCTTTCTTGTTCCCAAGATACCAGAGTTAATTATTACTCTCTTCCAAATAATCCTTATTTACCATGGTCACTCTTTCTAATGGCCATCTCCAGGCCATTAAAGCATTCTTGGCCTCTGGTGTCTAATCAGTGTTAAAATAGCAGCCAGGCAAAGTGAACACTTGGCAGTTTCATTTGAGCAGTAGCAGTTAAAAAAGATCATCTTCTGAGGACAAATGAGAACAAAAATAATTGCAAAGACAGGAACAAAGCAGTGTTCAGCCCCTCCAAGAGCTGCACATGAGAAAAATGCCTATGGGAGGGATGGACAGAAAAGGTTTACAGAACGACAGAATCAATTAGGATGGAAAAGATCTCTGAGATCATCGAGTCCAACCCTTGACCAAACACCACCATGTCAACTAGACCATGGCACTAAGTGCCACATCCAGCTGTTTCTTGAACACTCGCAGGGTTGGTGACTCCACCACCACCCTGGGCAGCTGATTCCAATGGGTTACTCATCCTTTGCATGAAGAAATTCTTCCTTATGTCCAACCTGAGCATCCCCTGGACAGCTTGGGGCTATGTCCTCTTGTCCTGTTGCTGGCTGCCTGGGAGAAGAGACCCCACCTGGGTACAACCTTTTGTCAGGTGGTTGTAGAGAGTGATAAGGTCTCCCCTGAGCCTCTCTTTCCCCACGCTAAACACCCCCAGTTCCCTCAGTCTCCCTTCACAGGACTTGTGCTCCAGACCCTTCAGCAGCTCCACTGCCCTTCTCTGGACTTGCTCCAGCACCTCAAGGTCTTTCAGTGAAGGGTCCAGAAGTGGACATAGGACTTGAGGTGTGGCCTCACCAGCGCTCAGTATAAGGGGTAACTACCCTGCTCCTGCTGGCCACACTACTGCTGATCCAGGACAAGATGCCATTGGCCTTCCTGGCCACCGGGGCACACGCTGGCTCCTCTTCAGCCGCTGTCCACCTGCGCCCCCAAGTCCTTTTCCGCCGGGGAAAAGTCGAGACGAGGAGCTTCGAAAAGGCACGGGCGGGGTCCCGGGGAGCAGGGCAGCTAGCCCTCGCTCCGTGCGGGGGTCTCTCTCGCTGGCCACCGGCGGAGGGAGGAGGCTGCAGGCGCCCCGCCCGCCCCCGGACGCGGGTCCGCCCCGTCCGCGCCACCCCGGCGGCGCCACGGCGCTGTGGGCCCGGGGGCGGACGGGGCCGGGGCGGGGCCGGCTCGTGCCCGAGCCGCACGCAATAGGGCGGGGCTATGCAAATGAGCGCATAAGGCTGGCGGGACGGCGCGCGGCGGGGCGCGGAGTGCGCGCGGGGATGCGGCGGGGCGCGGAGCCGCAGCCATGAAGTACAAGGTGAGCGCTGCGGCCGCGGGGCTTGGCCGGGACCGCCGCTCGGACAGCAGGCGGGGGTCGGACGGATCGGGGCTCCCCTCCGCACCTCCTCTGGGCGAGCCGTGTGCCCGCGGAGCGGCCGGCTCTCCCTTCTCCCCTGCGCTGTCTGCAGGCGCAGAGCCCCGAGGAAGGTGTCAGCGGAGAGGGGGAAACGAGGGGGCAGCGAAGGGGACGGGCTGCGGGGACCCTCCGGGTGCTATGCCGGTGTTGGGAGAAGGAGCTCCCCTCTCTTTTCTCGCTGGTGCCGGCCCTGGATAACGGGGTGAGCCCGGGATCGCGGGAAAGATGGTGAGGCGGTGCGTGATGGCCAGGCGCGGTTTGGGACAGATACCCCCGATCCTTCCCGCGAGCTCATTCACCCCCTTTCCAGCCGCTTGTGGATGTTTCGTTATCACGGTGCGGTCTGTTTGATGGATCACAAGCGAGCAGAAAAAAAAACCCTAACATTTTTTAAAAATGGGTAGCCTGTCTCCCTTATTAATTCCTATCATCCTCTCTTATTGAATAATTGCTTTTAGCGACCTTTTACCAGAGGGGATGGTGGTTGGTTGGGGTTTTTTGGTTTTTTTTCAAAAGACACAAATGTGGAGCCTTTCATCCTAATATTACTCAAAAACGTCTGGGCAAGGTACAGAATTGCCCACGGGGCATTAGATTACTGTACAGACATACCGTAATCTTGCGCGATTGGAAAAAAAAAAGGGGGAGGGAAGGAAAGTTTTTCCTTTCCGCTGCCAAAAATAACTTCAGCGTCAATAAAAAGGTGATTTTGGAAATGTCACACGCTATATACTTACTTGGAGACTAAGGTGGTTTGGAAGTGAAGTCCATCTCCGTAGTAGACTTGGGCAGCATGGTGTGAAACAGTGCTGATGCTGTAGCAGTGTGTGTGAGAAGTACGTGTGACAGCCAGGTAAACGTGCACAGATTTTTAGGCTCTTCTGTACATCTCGGAGCTCAGACCAAGTTTTCAGGGTCTCTCAAGCCAAACTTTGGGAAAGGTCAGAGTTAAGTTTCCAAAGCTACTGCCAGTTTCTGCATCTCATGGAAAGACAAGGAAAAAAGAAATTGTGTTAGATGTGGGTTGACAAAGGTAATCCATGGCTTTGACAATTTTGATGTGGATCTCGTGGCGCCTTTTTTTTTTTTTTAAATCGTGTCTCAAACAACTGACTGATCTGAAGTCTGAGATAAAATTCTTCTCTTCTCTTCTGTCTACTCCACCTCTAATCAGTCCAGGTAGACTTTATACTTGCCTAGAGAAGCTGTTACTCTGAGCAGAAAACATCAGGCACTTGAGGGTAGAAGAGCAGTGCCACTGTTAGTCCAAAGCTCACAAACTGCTTTCAGGCTGCCCAAGGCCAAGGAACACTTGCACCCCAGAAGCAAAATAATGGGTCCTGCATAGTCATACAGCTTCCTGATTTCTTGTATGTAGCCCAGTGGCACTGCAAGAATAGGGACTGATAAGGTGGACCAAAAGGGGGAAGCCTTCCCTCCTCTGTAATGTTTCCTTTGCCCTGTCTTGTGGGAATGAGCATTTTGGTTTGTGATTACGTAATTCTAGACAGAGAAGGCTAGACAGAGAAAGAACAAACCATTAAAAATAAATAAATAAAAAGAGAAGATTGAGGGGTTTGGCCTCAAAAACCTTTTTGTTGGGTTACGATGTTTACTTTCCCTGGGAAATGTGAAGTAGTTACGCTGTTTAACTGGAACAAACATTCTTAGATGTATTTCTTATCCCTAGAGTAACACACAAAGAAAATACCTGCACATTCAGTCTTTGTTCTTTCTGTATTTTCTCTCTTTTATCTTCCTATAGGAAAACAATTTTTTTTTCTTTTTTTTTCTTTTTTTTTTCTCTTTTTTATTGCATACATGAAATAAAGGAACAGAGAGTGCTCATGGCCTGCCTGGGGACATACCATCACTTCAGAGGAGGCTTAGCATCCAGGTGCAGATTTGGCGCTGTTTAATTGCTCCCAGTGTTATTCTGGGGCCTGTCATTCCTCACTTTCATTGTGATAGTCCATAAGGCCTCATTTAAAGAAATAATTGGAATGCTTATTATAGTTTAATTCAGAGTTTTAACAATAGGACAGAACAGGAACTGATTCATGGGTGAGACCCTGAATACGTCTCTCCATCACTCATGACTTTGCTTTCAGTGTGACTAAACCCAAGGTCATTTCTGGTCTAGAAATCCTTTCTGCTACGCAATCTACACATTTTTTATTCAGACATTTTCAAAACTTGTTCCCTCCCTCTCTTCCTTCATCTAAGCTTCTTTTATTGTCCATTGCACTCTTTAAGCATTCCTCCGTCTTAATACCCAAGTCTGAATCCTCTGAAAGGGAAAATCCCTGTGGATTTAAGCAAGTTCAGAATTTTACCTTACATATGTCTCTACACCACTGTCTATCTTTTGCAGACTTTGTGAAATTCAGTGATTATGTGACTATTTAAAGCAAAGACAAATTTAACCCCAGGTCAGGTCCTGTTGTCCCATTCATGTACTACTTAAATGCCTGAGAACACAGAAGTTATTTTAACTGAGCTGTGGAAAGATGGGAAAGGTTAAGCATAAGAAATACTTGTGTTGGTTTGGAGCATTTCTTAGTCCTACTTGTCTAAAAGCTACTTTCAGAAACTAATTCCTGTGCGGGTGCAGTTCTGTCAGGGCAACACGTCAGTTCTTTGATGACAACAGCTTGCTTTTGTGCCAAATCCCCATGTACAACAAAACTGCACCCCATCAAGTTCTCATGGGACTCCATTCCAGTATTCTGTAATCCAGGAGGTGGGGTCAGCCTTTTCTGAAATCAAACCCAGGCTGTGATTCCAAGGATGGAGCAGTTACAGCTACAATATACTCTCTAGCAACAGAAACACCAGCGGGTTACCATGATGAGCAAAGGACATGGATGGGAGAGGATATATCTGGCCACCAATTCCAACGCTCTTATCTCAGGCAATAAAAGTGCAACAGAAGCAAAAGGGAGAAGACATTATCATAACAAGGCTTTTGTAGCTTGGTGGCTGTTCACATGCAAGACAAAATAAGAGGGGGAAGAAAGAAAAGGGGACTTATCTGTTTACTAAAACTTCCAGTTAGTGAAAGAGGAGAGGAAAAAAACCCTACATTCCTTACCTCATTTAAGCCAAAAGGAATGACGTAGATGTAAAGTATGAGGTCTTGATTATCTATTTTTAGATAATTTGTTGGGCAAGGAAGAAACCTAAATAGGGTTTGAAATGCCTGCCATTTGTGCTAAGGCACAGTCCTGTAATATATAGACTTGATTACAATGTCTGCACGCCAAGACAAACAAAATAGTGTCCCTGGGAAGAAATACAATATTCCCAACCAGAAGTGCTTGTGAAAAGCTGCTTGTAACCCTGGCAATGAAAGACTTTGAGTGTTGGACCATGTAAAAGGAAAAGAGCTGTCTGTACTTTATTAACCAAATCCTCTCTGTTTCATTTGTTCCTCACTCCTCTACGTTTCGCTTTTTTTTCAGTATCTCAGCAATCATAGGGTGGCAGTCAAACTCAGAAGTAAATAGGAACTGTAAAACCTTGTAAAATGTAGTAGGAGAGGAACAAACTGACAAGGGGAAAACCTGACCAAGTTTGTGCAGTCTCTCTTACTGTCATGAGTTTAGAATGGAAGTTTCATGATTTTTCTCTCATCTCTGCATGTACGGGGTGAGGTGGCTGAGGTCTAGCAGGGTCAGGCCTAAGTCAGCAGCAGCACTAGTGAGATGTAGCCAGGACTGGCCCCTTCACAAAAGCTTGGAGGGGCCACTGTCATTTTCAGATTCTGGCTGTGGCCTCTTCACGCCCTCCTTCCCCTCCCCCCCACACACATCCCCCCCACTATAGATTTATATTTGTATGCTTAATAGAGGTGAGTGCCTCAATACCCCAGCGTAGCTGAGAAACTCCCACAATTGTGTCCACTTGCCCTACCAAGGTCTTGGTAGGATAGCAGAGTGCTTTTAATTCTGTTTTACAGATGGAGCTGCTGAGGCTTAGGGATGTTACAGGGGTTATTTTAGAGGAAGAAGAGCCATCACAAAGCATTACAGCCAACAGCATGCAGGTTTTTTTGCCTCATTTCTAAACTTCCATGTTTTTATGCTAACACCTGCTCCTGAGTAATGTAGCTGTGAATCTATTTAATGAGAAACTCGTAGCCTAATCTGTCTCTGTCTCGTAGTTCCTAGTATTTGATGGGGAAACAGAACTACCAAATGAACAGTCTTCTTTATTTTTTTTTTTTATAGTTCCAATTCAGTTTGACTCTAGATAGTACAAGAGGCATTAGATATTTGTCTGGGAGGTTTAACTCTTGCTTTTAAGATCCTGCTAGGGGTTGCAGGTTGCATGTTAGACTAGTGGCCTTGAGGTATCTTGATTCAACTCTACTAATTCCGAACAGTGCCATACTATCAAAATACCTCATTGAGGGGGACCTATCAGATCAGAGAGCAGGAAAACTGTCTAATAGTGAAACTTTATGGAAACATCTTCTGCAGAGGAAAAATGAAAGCACATTGTAATGGTTATTGTCTTAGGCTGCAGAACTCTGCTATTTTGCAGAATATAGGCTAGACTTCAGAGAAGTCTCATGAAGTGTTACTGTGAACTTGTTAAAGTGTTGGAGCACAGTTCCTGAGACTGCAGACGAACTCACCTTTGGAATCTTACCATCTCAAGTCCAGCAACAAGTGGGGTTATAAGATTATATTTGCACTGATATCTGATCTCTGAACACTGAACTCCTGTGTGTGGTGCCTGAGGAGAAATTTGTATTAGTGTATTGCCTGTGCTCCATTATAAGTACCAGAGTAATTGCAGCAAGGCCAGGTGCATCTAGTGCATACAAAAAAAGTAGAAAACCAGGAGCATAGAGCTTCCTACTTGTCATATTGCAGTTATCAAAGGTGTTAGGGGCATGGGAGTGCTTTCTGCATACAATAGATGTGCTTAGGTCACTTAAGGGCCAATGTGAAGTCACTTTTGTCTTGCTTATTTTATTTGGACTAACTTATCACGGCATTTAAGTACTTAAATCCCATTCACACCAACAGCAATTAGGAACCCACCTGTCTCCCAGGGTCCAGAGTTTAATTCCATTTTTAAAGCAACACGAGTGCTTAAGAGGAGTATGCACAGTCTCTGCCTTGGCTGCAACACTTGTGGAGGACCCTTATCTTGTACTTGTTCCCATTTCCGGCCACACTTGATGGAGACAAGTAGCTGAACTTCTTCGGACTTTCAAGTCCACACGCCTCTATAGGAACCCACTTCCAGGGACATTTGGAATCACAAATGCGTAAGTCACTTTTCAAGAGACTTCTTTACGTAATAGATGCTGAGCATACATGAAAGCAGTGGACATCTCCTGTTAGAGCAGTCCTCTGGCCCCTGAAACGTGCTTTATGCCAAGCCTTCAGTAGGCTTGATCAGACACTCATCTGGGACTGTACTATTAAAATAATATTTATGGCAGGTATTGAGCAATGTTTATTAAGTCAGGCTGCTGCTAAGTAAAGCTGCATGTAGAGGTACTTCTGCCTGTAAATGGCTGCAGCTCTCAGCATCAGTGAAGCTGGGTCACTTTATAGCAGCTCAGAGTGCAGCCTCTGCATATTATTGCCTGATTATCACAGCCTGCTCTTGGCAAGTGCCCGTTTTCTTTTGCCTTTTGGTCTAGACATTACAGTAGTGGAAACTGTCTTAATTTTAAGGAGCTCATTTTTCCACAGCAGATTTGGACGTAGCTTGTGTTTGACATGAAACAGGGCTGCTAAAGCTATAGTTCACAGTCCTAGAAACACAAGTGCGTAGCATGACAAAAATTGTATATTTTTTTTGTCTATAGGGATGAGGCCAATTCTCGCCTTGCTATTTTTGTGTTGGTTTTGAAAACACTTTCTTCACAGTTAAAGTAGATCAGCCTGCCCGGAAAAGGAAGAGTAATAAGAATGGGTTTACTCTACAGGAATGCAGTCAGCACATCAGAAGGCCTTTCTTAAGCAGGCCTCGTCGATGGCAAGGTTGAAAATTTTAGCAATAGCACTACCATGAATCATTTGGTAACAACACATCTTAGAAAATGCTGAAGGAGCCTACGAGTAAATCTCAGTTCTTCCAGTGAATGACCTGCTCAGCTTTAGACAGAGAGAGGAAGATACAGACCATTAAAAAATCAGTAATTCTTTCTAAAGTTTTTGATCCAAAGGGTTGATTACAAGACAGCTAGAAGTGTGCACTCTGTTTAACATACAGCTAGCAGTAGGCAGGGTCATGAATGCCCTTGTCCTGTGGACTTTACATCCAGTTAAAATGCTTAGGGTAATAAACCAATTTTTACTGCTACAGAAGGGCGTATTTACAAGCAGATACCTTCTTTTGTTTTCTATCTCTCTTTTTATACTGCTTTGTTTGCAGCTGAGGAACTGCCCAAACCAATCTCTCACACAATCAAGAATACAGTTAAAGTTGTGCTGCAGCCTGAGACTGAGCACAGTAACCAGAGCTGCTTAAAATGCACCTACAGCTTCACCATCCCTCTTCTCTGGGGGTACACTTACCCAGAAAATGGCAGCTTTCCAAAATCGAGCTGTTCTGGGAGGCTTGTTGACTTTTGGCCACTGCCCTGTAGAATGGAGATGACCGACTGGACCTGGCAAGCATCAGCTGCCAGCCAGGCTTGGCTCCCCTGGAATTCTGATTCACGGGCAACGTGCTACCTGTCCCACCAGCCTGCTGAGGGTTGGAAGGAGCCTGGAAAGAAGAGTTCCTGAGCTTGTTTTTCTTTAGTAAGCTGGACTCTCAGGGCATCCCAAGTTGTAGCTGCTGGGTAGTATCCCAGATGGTGACACTAAATTGACAGAGTAGGATGGCTTTCCCTGCTAATGGAATTTTTTTGAGAGACTTGGGGGAAGAAGAGCATGTCCTAGTTCATCTAAGTTATAGATTTTTTAAAAATAATTTTAAAATCATTCAAACTATTCAAAGCTGAAGACATCAGACCAGTAAGTTGGTGGCAATACTGAGGTCGTATGTCTACATAGCTATGGTTTCTTGACAATCAAGTTGTAATTGTTTCCCCAGAGCCACAGAAGGAAGGGTTAATTTTGGAAGGAGGGTTTGGGGTTTTTTTTTAAGGAAACTTTGTCTGGGAGAAGACTGCTCACAAATGCCAGAACGTGGAAAACTGAGAACTCAAAACACACGTTTCGGGATTCTTTCTTTCCGTACTTTTTTTTTCCCCCTTCTGCTCTGCTTCTTCAATTCTTTAGCATTTAACATCCGATCTCCTTTCATTAAGTTTTTAATTGCTTGCCTGAAGGAAAGAGGTTAAGTTTTACATCTGCTTTTTGATTTTGATGTACTGTGGTTTAATCACAGTGAGATCATATTTACTCTAAGGGTATTGTTTGCATGCCTGATTTTTTTTTTTCTCTCCCTGTTGATGTCACAAAAGGCACACAGCCCTCAGAGAGATTTGAAAAGGCCTTTTAAAGTCATGGAACGAGGTCACACCCTTCCTTGGGTGGGGGGAAAGGAAACCGGTTACGAGGGTGAAACATATACAGAAAACTTAGTGAGTTAGGTGTGGTGGAATTTCCCAAAAAAAAATTAATAGGTCTTGAAGGTAAGTCAGAGGATGTGGTTTGTATTCCCAGAAAGAGCAAAGAGAATGGTATTCCGGCGCTCCTGTAAAACCCCAGGAACTCAGAGGGGCAGAGGAATAAGCTCAGGATATGTCATCGGCGCATCAGAGCTCTGCCTCGCTGCCTGTGTCGCAAACCGTGTGTGACGCCTGTGATGGCAGCAGAGCAGGGTGGGTGGTCTGACGGCCCGGCAGCGCCGTGCAGCCGTGCCGGGCTGTTGCCCAGGGCCGGGCGAGGGAGCAGCGCCTCGGCCGAGGCCGTTCCCGGCGGCGCGGTGACGGGCGCGCCCCGCTGCGCGCACGCCGAGCGCGGCGCAGGGAGAGGGAGAGGGAGAGGGAGAGGGAGAGGGAGAGGGAGAGGGAGAGGGAGAGGGAGAGGGAGAGGGAGAGGGAGAGGGAGAGGGAGAGGGGGAGGGAGAGGGAGAGGGAGCGGCGCCGCTGCCGTTGGGCGCCCCCTGCGAGCGCGCTCGGGGCGCGGGGCCGCTCCCGCCGCGGCTGGGACGCGGCACGGCCTCCGCGGCATCAGAAGCGCCTCGCTTAGCGTCTCGGATGTTGTGCTTCTGGGATGACCTTTGTAATGCCTCTCACCCCTCTCTAACTAAAATAAAACTAGGCGAGTGAAGAAAACAAAACTCGGTCAACAGACAAAAGACTATCATCCGAGCAAACAAAGAAAGCCTGGCTTTTTTTCCTTCTTGCCAATGTAGAATTATCATTTTGTTGCTCTCAGCTAGATCCAGAGCCAGAAATCTTTCTTTTCAACTCACTTTTCCATTGTGAAACATCAGGCATGTTAATAAGCTGATGCACTCAGTGCGGAATAGTGAAGTATTTCATTCACACGGGCCAGAGCCTGTCAGAAGGCACAACAGAGCTAAAATTTCCCTCTCTTCTACCAGTCCTACTTGTAGGCAAACCGTGTATCTCAGAATAAAATTCACTTTTTACAGGGTTTTCAGATCGATCCTTTTATCTCACAGGCGGATCACTACTGCAGGGCCTAATGCAGCCCTACAAGGGTATGTAAATGCTTAAACTTACTTTGGAATAGCAGTCATCCATTTTTAAGAAACCTAAAAGATGGGAATCTATATAAAAAATATTATGTGATGGATAACTAAAAGTGATCCAACCAAAATTAAGCTACTGGTTTGTTCATAGACATTGCCCCCACCTTTCCTTCCTTTGTTCCTCCCTTCCTACTCCCAGGCTGGCTAAACATAGGAGAGAAGCTGTTTCTCATTTTAAGAAACAGTTTGTCTAATAATAGAAAAAAGGGGTCCCACCCTCTCTCAGTGAAGAGCAGAGACAATTTTCCCAGTCCTGTTTGCACATAAACTCTACACACAGGAAGCAATATTAAAAAACAAGACAAGGCAGAGCAAAACAATGTGCCTTAGCAGCCAAGCACAGAGCAGGGATCAGTATCCTCATATTGCACCTCTGAGGGATGCAGCAGAAATTCTTTGAGCTTATGGTTGGTTGAACCTTTTCCTCGAGTGTCCATTCATTGTGGAGCTGGCTGAGAGGAGTCGAGTCGGCAGCTCTGTGCTGGGAGCTTGGCACCGCTGCGCTCGGCCCTCAAAGAGACCATTGTGTGTAATCTCGTAGCATGTAATTTATTATTCCTGTGTTGGCTTCCATGGCTGTGGGCACCTCACACACTCTCGTTACCCACGTCACTGGATGTGTTTACTCTAACAGAAGTGGTAGATGTTTCCACTACTCCCTTTAACTCTTGCCTGTTCCCTCTACTGCCACTTAGCTTCATCAACAAACACCCTCTTCATCCTCCAGACTATAAGTTACAGAATTCTACCAGTTCCCTTCAGTGCAGAGAAGGGCAGCCAAAACAGATCGTGATCTTCAAAGTATTTTCATGCGTCTTCATCCAGTGCAGACGTGTTAGCCATCAGTTGCAGTAGGCTAAGGAGACAGTAGGCACCTTTGACAGTTCTGTAATTCACCTCATTTATGCAGCTGAATTTGGCCTGTAGCTCCTTCAAGATCTGAGAAGAAAAGTCATTTACAGAGTCTTATTTTTTTTGTTTGGGTTCTGCAAGTAGAACAGCTGGCAGTTTTCAGAGCAGCATCTTTTGCTCACTGGGTCATGCATCCTAGGTGCCAAAGAAAGAAAAATCTAAGGCATGCAGAGAATACGAAGTGCACCTTTCCAGCTTTTATCTAATGGATTTTAAATGGCACTAAAGGAAACCTCAGACAGAAGTTTCAAATCCTGAGTTCACTTTACCTAAAGAGAGCTTGAAAGCTTTGCTTTTGTCTCGACCAATACAGAAAGTTGGGACCATGGGCACTGTAATCCGCCTTTAAGCTGAAGAGTATCCATTTCAGTTCCAGTTCTTTTAGACAGTTTCTGACACATGGCATCAGCAAAGTCTGCTGAGCCTTTTCCTGCAGTACGTTCCAGCTAAAATCCCCAAGCAGCAGTCATTAGGGTCAGGCTCCCTTTCACTTTGACCTGCTGACAACTGAGATAGCACTTTCTTTAACAGAAGACTGGAAAACTTCTGGTTTTCAGTGATTTTACATAAGATGCTTTCTACTGCACTCATGAGCCCAAGGTTGAGAGGAATTTAAGCTTCTTGAGAACAAATGTGGGGTTTTTTTTGTTTTGCCTGTACAGAGCATTAACACAGTGGGGGCCGGACCCTGGCTTCAACTTCCAGACATCCCAGTATTGCTAGCAAGGCTTGACACAAAAGCTGAACTGAGTCTTTCCAATCAACCATTAGTTGTAGAGAAGCACTCAATACTTGAAGTAGGGCTGCTACAGCACAGGGAGCTCAGGAGAATGGAGCTGCTGCACAGAGACCACAGGTACTTTTGAATTTTGAGGAGGGCACCACTGCACCTATCATGTAGTTAATTTAACTGGACCAAAGGAGAGACACTTCCAGTCTTAGTCTTATTAAAAGAAGCTGGTAGCTGCCAGTACCTTCATTTGAAGTGCAGCTGATTCCTATAAGAAAATAATTTTTTTTGCCTATATAGCATCAGGTAGTTTTTCCCCTGCCTTTACAGAACTTGAATTTGAAGTTCTGCATATGTTGCCCTCCCATTTTTTTTCTTTTTATTAGGAATATAAAGGGACTTCTGTGCAACTTACCAGTTGTGAAAACAAGTTCCAAGAAAGTTTTCTCATTGCCCTTTCTGTATTGCTGATTTGTCTAGGAAATTGCCAAGGTTTTTTTTAGCATTTAGTAATACAAAAAGGTCACTGCTGTGCTTTTGTCTTCTCGTATCAGATCTTAGTGCTTACTTGTTGCTGGTTCGCAGACAGTGGAATGGACAGATCCATGCCTCTTTAGACCAAATCCAATTAATTTCATGTAACTGTCCCCACTCTCTAAGCTGATGAGACCAATGAGAAGGAGTATTGAGATACAGGATACGATGCCCACAGAATAAAAAAATTATTCAGATTTGTCAAATCTATAGAGAGATAAGGCCTACTAGTGTTGAAAGATGTCTTTGATCAGAACTTCTTTCTGTGTGTGGAAAAGTAGAGACTACCATCTCGATTACCACATCAGGTTAAAGGTACTCTGAAGCTTTCCTTCTGTGGTCACAATTTCATTTTTCTCAAGGCTGATTCTGCTGACTCATGAAAGTGACTGTGACGCTGTTTCTGAAGCTCATACTAAGCAATCCTGTGAAGGAGGAATGAAGTCAGGGAAAACACAGAAGGTTTGCTTAGCAGGAACAGTGCCTTTGCTGCTGGCACTAAGCAACAGGCTTAGTGTTTCTGGTCCCAGTGCTTATCTGGAGGAATATTTTGCCTGCTTCACTGCTCCATCAGTGACTGGTGCTGGTGGCATGGCTCTGGGCTATTTAAAAGGCCTTGGGGAGATGGTTGTGAAACAAGTGGCAACCAATTAGTGTAATTCACATACTGGTGCCTGAGTTAACACCGACAATGAGAATCTGAAGCTGTTTGCAGCAAAGAAGTTCTTGAAGCCCATCCAGAAAGTGTTAACATGCTGCGTGCCAGGTGGTGAGAAGGTCACTGGGACAGAGATAATGAGCAACTGGGAAAAAATTCACATGGGAACTTTTATCTGCTCTAATTCTACCACCGTTTCAGCTTTGTCCTGAGAAGTGCTTTGCTGTAGAAGCTAATCAAGTTTTTCAAATACCTTTAAACACCAAAGTATAGAAGAATACGCATTTGTCTTGATGTAGCCTGGTTGGTTTTTGCCTCCCCCACCCAGCTGTAGTCTTCCTCCTTTAAACGACTCCTCTGTGAAAGTCATCTTTAAGTTGCACAGGCCCAACTAAGTCCCATTAATAGATTTCCCTTGTGAAAGACATGCTAGAAAGAAATGTGGAAAGATAAGAGATTAACTTGAATATTCAGATTAGGCAGAGGCTTTTGTTTTCTGAGCTCCATGGACTCAGCTAAGCCGCCTTGTTGACATGGCAAGAGCATAGAGGTAGTGCACTCAAGAAGACAGCACTGGTTTTGACCATGCTTAAATAATAGTTTCACAGTCCTGCCAAGGCATGGACAAAAATTGCTCCCTGCTTTATCTATATTCTCATTTCTTAGTGTTGTTGACTGATGAGCTGAGTAGACATACATCAGAGGGAATGGTGGGCCTCAGTGCTGCTGTTTACATGGGAGTTCAAAATGGCAATCCTGCTTTTCCAAGCCAAAGCTTAATTTATATTGACCTCACTAATAATGCTGATGAAAGGCAAAGCCAGTGTTTCTCATACATTTGAAAGCTGATCTCCCATTCAGAGAAAAGGAAACTGATCTTGTGCACCCCATTTCAACTCTGGATGTCTTGGGAAATGCAAGTTCGCCTACCTTTTAAGTGACATCTGAGCTTATCCCACTTCCATCCACCAGTCAACCCTGCACACAACCTGCTACAATGAGCAAGGTCAAATGCAAGTCTCTGTCTCGAGGAAGCACAGGAATGATGGGAAAACATCAGTGTGTCAACAGGGAAAGAGATAACACGTGAGGAATTGAGGAATGGTAAAAAGAAGTTCTGATATGTCCAAGAAGGAGGAAAAATATGACAGTTAAAAACACTAAACTATTTGACGCTATTCCTTTGACAGAGGAAAGATAAATCTTTAAGACAGCTGAGTATCCTTTTTGGTGGATTAGCACCATTTTGTTTTGTGTACTGCATCCAAATATTTCAGCTTGAACACTCCAGATCCAGGGCTCTGTATATTTTTTCAAGTGCTTACAATTAGATTATAACCATCTCTGCTGACTGCCTTCACTGAAAATCAGGCAGTCATGGAGCAGTTGTTTCCAGCACATCTGGAAATATCACCAGAGCCAAGAAATTAAATATTCATGGCCTTTTTGAGGGGTCCAAGAATCTTAGTGCAGACAGCCTGCCTACTTTCCACTGAATACCTTGGCCAGTTACTCAGGACTGGATGTGCCATATAGGCCTGCAAAGAAAGAGGAAAGGGAGGTAGTTCCATCTGTGAGAGGAGGTGGTACTTGTTAATAACACATCATAGCCAACAATCTTACATCAGCTCAGAGCTGGCTTAAAACTTCATAGCAGAGGTGCTGCTGGGAGTAGAATGCCAACAGGACAGAGGTCAGGGCAAGCTGCAAAGCCTGCCTGAGCCACTGGGCATATGCTTGGAGGTAGAGCTGTGTGAAGTTCTTGTGTTAATGGTACTGCTCACTTGATGCAGTCAAGCAAAATGCATCTGAGAGTGCTTAAACTATCTTCACACAAGTCAAAGACACTCCTTGGCTGCCCTAAGACTCCTCCTAAGTTACACACAGAGGCACTTTATGGTGCTGGTTAGTACCTACATTCTTACGTTCTTTGGCATTGTAACAGGCCCACAGAGATGGGCACTGCTTTCCTCATGGCACAGGCATGACTCCACTTGGGGTCACCGGGCACATTATTTTTTAAACTTGTATTTTTCTCTTCAAGATCTTTCTACAAAAAGTGGAACTCAGAGGAACCATGTTCTTTGAAGTTGTTTTGGAAGGGGTTTTTTGTGGTGGTGGTTTTGAGGCAGCAGAGGAGGAAGCGTTTTACCTGTTAAGCTACTGCTATGCTGTGCTGTGCCCCTGAAGTTTGCAGAGTGAGAAGGCACAAAGCTACGTGCAAAGACAAGCACCATAGCTCAAAACCTGTGACATTTTGTCAACTTCTATTTTAGGTAGTTTTTCTTACCAGGGGATTTGCAGATCCCTGACTTTAAGGCACCTGCAGGTGTCAACTAAGAAAAGCCAGGCTTCTGTCTTTACACTAATGGGATCTGCACCTCCATGGAAAGTCTTTTGAGACCCCACAAATGTAAAAATGTTTGAGAAAAACTACTCTGGATTGCTCACTCCTTTTGAGTCTTGTTCAGGTTTTATTTTTAATGGCTGCTGGCTGGCCGTAGCAGTACACGGAGCACGTTTACAGGGAAATCAGTGTCAAGAGATGAAGGCACAAGCCCCTCATTCACATGAAGAGCACCTCAGTGCCAGGAGCAGAACTCTCCTAACCTTCTGTCTGTTCAGGTGACTAGGCCATATAAAGAGCTTTTATCTGACCCCAATGTTGCTGGAAGATTTCTCACTAGCAGTGTTGCTAATGCATAAGCGTCTCATTTTTCCAACTTGGGACAGAGGAATCCTGTGCTGTATGATTTTCCATGTTATTTTGATTTCCTGTACACTTCTTTTTCAAATTCCGTTCTTATTTCTTATCACCTAGAATGTGCTTGAAGATACAGAAAAAATGTTTGTTGATTTGCTATTCTTGCCCTTCTTTTTCCACAGAATCTTATGGCAAGAGCCCTGTACGACAATGTCCCCGAGTGTGCAGAAGAGTTGGCCTTCCGCAAGGGAGACATCCTGACGGTGATAGAACAGAACACTGAGGGTCTGGAAGGATGGTGGCTCTGCTCCTTACATGGCCGGCAAGGCATCGTCCCAGGCAACCGTGTGAAACTCCTGATAGGTCCTGTGGTACAGGACGGTCCTTCCAGCCAGGATCTGCCCAGCTCAGGATTGATGAATCAGCCCTTCAGCCACCAAAAGATCTACCAAGTGCCAAGCTCACACGCCTCAGCACGGGACCCTGTCTACCAAGTGCCACCTTCCCACCAGAATCAGGGAATTTACCAGATACCCACTGGTCATGGTCTGGTGGGACAAGATATTTACCAGGTGCCACCCTCCATGCAGAGGTGTATTGATGGTCCAGCTCCGGCTAACAAGGTGTGTGCATTTCCTTTTACTTCCTAGCTCCAAAGCAGCTCACTTGTGCTGAGAGAAATATGCGATCTCAGGTTCTTCCCAGGCTGAAGCACATTTGGCCTATGGTGCTCTCACATTATATGTTCAAAAGAGCTGCTGCAGCAAGGTGAACTCTCCCACTTATTAATGAATCATCAGTTACATCATCTGCCCAAGTAATTTTTGTTTAATTAAAAATTACGTACTGTCTTGCTGGCGCAGTCCCAGTGGATCTAAATTACAAAGAGGAATCGATGATTGCTGAGGCAAGGGCCATACTTGTAAGAGTGAGGAAACAAGAGGATTATGATAATGAGGGATGTTTTAATACTAAACCCAAACCTTTTAAGAGTGCACTTGATGTTTATCTACAGTTAAATTTCTTGGTTAAAAGTGAAAGCTGCAGCAGCTCCATGATGCAGCCATTACTGCAGCCACTGAGAGCTCCCAAGGCTCCAGTGAGAAGCATTGCATTATGTGGGTCCCCCCTTATTCCTGCTGTTCTTCTTAAGTTCTCCCCATCTTCTGCCACTCGCTCATTTTACCTTCACGGGGTATCTGCCAGGTACCCTGGTACACACAGTGCCAGGTACTCTGGTGACTGAAGAGGATTAAGGAAGATACCCAAAGAAGGAAGGAAATTCTTTTGGCCTTCCAGGCCCCTTATTACAAAGCCAAAGAGAAATTCTTTCAGTACCTCCATTCCCAGTTAGTTCAACAGCTCCAGATACCAGCATCCTCCTTACCTGTAGCGCTTAAAGCATATTATTAATATCCAATTTATGTGAGCGGATGATGGCTCTGTCAGGAAGTTCTTTACTGGTTTAAACTTTCATCTAATTTAGATTGGCAAGACCATCTGTTTCGTGTTTTTCCCCACATCACCTGCAAGTCAGCTTTTTTCATATCAGGCCTTTGGAAGACGTCTTCTAATGCTTTTATTTCCTTGTTATAATTTCATTTTCTTTGATAAGAATAAATGGATATTTTGCCTTCTGAGCAAGAGAGAAAGATCTGTGAAACCATTCCAAGTCAATTTATAAAGAGGTTTGCTTGCTCAGCTTTTCCACAGTTATGCTTTATAGGCTGGAAGATAATATGAGAAAATTGCACTTACTGCACAGGCAGAGATAGGAGCTTTGTTGGAGCAATTACGTGGGTTTTCTTGATAACTCTCATATATTTTCTCTCATTTTCTTCTTTCCGTATAGACTGCATACAGTGAAATCTTTTCCAGGGACAGTGTTGTTTACCTATCCACCGCAGATACCCTCCAAGGTAGTTAGTGAGCACCCAGTAAATAGCCTGTTGATGGGGCAGCACAGAAGAGATCTCATTTTAGGGTATGGCTGTAGGAAACATTTTACAGCACTGTTCAGAGATGCCTCAGCTTATCCAGCTTGGGCACAGGAGATGCACCATGTAGCAGATCTGCACTAAGGTCTGTTGGAAAGCCCAGGGTATTAGCTTGGAATGAGAACTATGTACCTTCATTTTAGGACCTGACTTGCCTAAATTCCGTTAGGATAGTTTGCTTAGCATAATGAATGTGTGTTTCTGCTCTACACAGAAAGAATTTTTCAACTGATTAGAAGTTTCTTCTCCCTCCTCCTACTCTCTCCAGCTCCAGTGAAAATAACAGGACATTCTGCATAAACCTGTTGGCTGCTAGGACTGTGTTAAAACCCTTGAAACACTAAGAGACTGAAGTCTTTGTTTTAGTTTAAGTGCAAAGTTATTATTAAGATGCAAAAGTCTGAAGCAGTAAAGCACCCGTTTTCTCCAAGTTTCTGCCTAATTTTTTCACCCACCTTGATTATGAATTTTTCTGAATTCAAGTCACCTTCTTCAGAAAATTATCTATTTGTCGGAGTTGTGACTTGTTTTCATTTAATTCCTTGCAACCCATGAAAGGCTGGCTATGCTGCTGACTGTAAAATAGCTAAACATGCACATATATAAAGCATTTCACCCTCAAACAAAGTAAATACCAACCTGCTTAGCACTAGCCAATATTTGCTACTTGCTTTAGTCCTGACTTAAGTTTATTTAGCCTAAGAATCCTTAGTCTCAGTATTCACTGCATTGGATTAGTGGCAGGCAGACCTCCTGGCAGCGTCCTACTTTGATCACAGGTAGATGTATCTCTTGCTCCTTGGAATTGCTCAGTTCTGCACTAAAAAGAGCCCATTGGGACTGAAACTGTGGCAGGCAAGAGACAACTTACTAGTGAAGGAGGTGTCTGAGGTAAAACTGCTCCATTCTTTATCATCCTGATCTTGCTAAACTGCTTTTTTGCAGCTACAGCTGCAGCTCTCTGCTAATGCCTTTGTGAAAGAAAAGCCTAATTACAGGGAAGCACTTCAGCACTTGTTTCCTTCCTATAGGGAAACAGTCGGCCCTCCAAACCCTTCTCCTTTAAGGACCAGTAAAAACAATCCTTAATATTAAGAAAAGCTGGGCACCGTGAAGATTTGATTTGGGGTCTCTTTGCTTTGTCTTCCAAAATGAATAATCTCTTTTCTCAGGCTTAAATGAGCCACTCTGCCTCCTTCCATCAGCAGTATCATCTGGTTAGCAAGCTGCGCATTTTGGTAGTCTTAAGGATGTTGAAGGGTTTTGCTACAAGTTCTTGCTATTTGCAGGCCTTCCCCCTTCCCATAGCAGGAGCTAGAGAAGAAAAGTGTGTCCTCTAGACACCAGTCTAAGCGGGACCAGCAGCAGTTTCTGGTATCCCTTTCTGCACGTGTCTGCTTGCTTCCCTTGAGCAAACTGTGTGGCTTGGCTGCCATACAGGTTTTGCAGGCAGGACTCAGGAGCTACTGTCAGGCAGGAATTGTCTAGCCTCGAGCAGCAGTAAATCAACAGCAGGCATGTTATTAAGCTGTGCTGAGGTAACACATCTCCTTAGCCAGCAAGGCAGAGTGAGTCAAAAAGGAGTCCTGAGGCAGGTAATTACAGTGATTAATTGATTCTGGCCAAACTGGTTGCTGACAACAGAACTGTATTGGCTCCCTCTATCAAATAAAAATAACACCTTCTAGAACTCACTCTACCAATGACAGAGATAACAAGGGGTGGTTTAAAGTTAGTGGTGGTTTTGTAGCTCTGCTGCGAGTTCAGTCACAAAACGGTCGCACCCCAAAGTGTGGAGAGCGTCCGAGGAGCGTAAAGAGGTGAAAGCTGTATCTTAGAATTTATTCCCTCTTTCTGAGCTCTGCAGCCAGCAAAGAGAAGGAACCTTCAGACAAATCTGACATTCGGGAAGCCTGGATTTTATCCTTGTCACAGAATTCTGCCTGGTCTTGAGTGGTGCTTTTGCATCTCATCTGCAAAATATGTGGGTTAATTATGAGGGAACTCGTTCTGTACAGATTGCTTTGAGAACATCCTTTGGGAAAGATGCTGTCAAAGCACAAAGACTGTTTTGCATCTGTGATTAATCATTAGTTCACACCTAAGCTTTAAATAGGGAAAGCTACACATGAAAAAAAAAGTCACTGCCATAATTTAAACACTCATTTTCTGGTTCAGTGTTTCCCCTAGCTGACCTGTTGTGCTGTCCCTGCCATCCTGAAAGTCACATTGGCCAAAAAAATTGAGGGAATTATTTCCTTGTTGGAAAACAGCTTTCTGTAGGAACCAGTAGCTCTCAGGAGTGTTGTTGATCAAGGAAACTCTGCACAAAACAGAATGAGACTGATGTTCGGCCAGGGAAGAGACTGCACTGTGGGAGTTACCAGCCCTGAACTACAGTTCCCACAAGGCACGGACCAACTCAGGCAAACAGAGATTAATGCCATCTTGGAACAAATCAGCTTTTTTGTTTGTTGGTCTGTTTGAACTGGAACGCTGCAGTTCAGGAAACACTCAGATTTATCCACCTTTTAAAAGTGGATACAGCGGAATAGGGAAGGAGCTCATCTTCATCCTTGGCCTATTTCCAAGTGTAAACATGCCCTTGACAAATCAAGGGTTTCACACCCCGCCGTCCTACTATCTCTGCCTTTATCAAGAGGTCACTGCCTTCAGCAGGAGGTTTGGGTAAACCATGGCTATGGGAACAGACCTTGTTCCCTGGTTTTTATTTATGTTAGAGTCATGCTGGTTCAATGTACGAGAAAGTAGGAACACCACCCCGTAAGTAGCACCACCCTGACAATTCTGGCACAGACTTCAGTAGCAGGAGCCAGTTAGCCACATTATGACGTTTTTCCTTCCAATTACACAAGTGCTGTCCTAGCTGAAAAGAAACAAATGGCTGCTTATAATGTTTGTCCCAGAAATAAGCCTGCCTTTACATTATTGTCTTCTTTTCCTTGCCTGTTTTCACATTTATGTAGTAAGAAGAGACAGACATTAAGCACAGTAAAGAGCTGTGTGACAGACTATTTTGTTATCAGAAAGAATGGGATCATATCTAGTGTTTTGCAGTTTGTTCGTAAAATGTATTTACATTCCAAGATAATGTCCCCATTTACCCTCAGGCCTGAAATACCACAGTTTCCTGTGATGGGGTTTCCATAAATGGCCCAAACAGTGATCGTATAGTCCCTCTTTTCTTCTGCTTTCACATTACTAACTCTACTTTGGGGATTTGTATCCCTCGTAACAAAATATTGCTTCAGTGTTAAAAGTGCTGAACACACAGGAAGTTTGCTGAGTGCAGCAGGAATGGTAACACATACCTCAACACTCAGAGCTCGCTTTCACAAAGTGTGCTCTAAGGGATGAAAATACCTCAAATTAAACGCAAGCTCTGTGGTTAAAACAGCACACAGCCTTTTTCTTAGGCTCAGGAGTTTCACTTGCAACCTTCCATGTGACGTTAATAGGAGAACAACCATTTTACTGATTAAAAAGCCAGTGCAGTTACTCCCTCATCCACAAGGCAGAGTAAGCAGTAGTTAGTCACTGATGTGATTCGTAGAGGAGTATTTCAAGGAAAAGACTGCATTTTATTAGGCTGAGCAAATATATGAGCTCAACATTACTCCCTGTTCCTCCCTGAGCACAGGGCTCTTTTTCATCAGTTCTATTTGTAGACCAGAGGCATGCATTTTTCCCCTGGAGTATCAGAAAAAAAAGGCCAGTCCTGCAATCTCATCCAGTAACCAAGGTCTCCAGGGACACAAATCTGTCTGCACAAGAGCAAGATCAAACCTTTGCTAAAAATAGTATAACAAGAGTAATAGTAATAATAAAAGAAAAATGCAAGCTTATGGGCTCTTTCTTGGTTATTAGAAACCTAACTGAACCTTTGGTTATGTCTGAAACAAAATGCCAAATGTAGGTAATCTAAATTGCCCTCTAAGTACTAAAAACTAACCACAGCAGCAGAGCATTTTAGAAAAAAATTCCACGAGTGGAAAACTGATTATTCAGAAAGTGAATCTCATCATAAGGAGGAAGTATGGTTTCTGGAGATAGGAAATGGGTAGATGAAGACAGGTTGCTGACCATCAGAAAATACAGTTCTAGTGAAATCTAAAGTCTTGGCAGGCACTCTCATTTTTTAGATGTTTTGATTTGGAAGACGACTAATTAGTATCAGAATATCATCATTCCATATGTTTGTATGAAATATTTTAAATTTTGGTTTTTGTATAGCAGTGGCAGTATTGCTTTTTTTTTTAATACATGAATCTAAATTAATCTTTCTCCCCAAACAGACTGTTAAAATGGGAGCAAAGCGAAATTAAGGTAGTTAAGTTCATAGGAGACAGGAACCTTCCATAAAACAGTCCATCCCTAATCCTTAAAAGACAGTAATACATTCCTGTTGGGTCTTATCATCACAACTTTTGCATATGCACAGTCAGTCGTGACTGAGGTCTGGTATAATTATTATACAGATGCAACAAACAATTAAGGATGGAGTTTATATCTGTTTAAAAAGTGTCTATGCCTTCCATAAACTTGCCAAAGCAAGCTGTGCTAATCTAAACACCGGTTACTAGGCACACTTGTCTGTACA
The DNA here is from genome assembly GCA_013398955.1 of Callaeas wilsoni. NCBI lineage: Eukaryota > Metazoa > Chordata > Aves > Passeriformes > Callaeidae > Callaeas > Callaeas wilsoni. Next base: position 38,274 of record VWPU01003747.1, read on the forward strand.
GCTGCCCTGAGATACCCATGGATACAGAAGTGGAGCCAGAGTACAGCTTGTGAGCCAGAGAACCTCTACAGATTGAATCAAATCAAGCTTCTTCCTCTTGGAAGGTTTCATTTGCCTCTCTTTCTCAGAGTAGCATAGTTCCCAACTTAAATGATTTAGGGGCACTTCCATTGTTTCTGCCCAACTGTACCTCTGGGAACACTCTTGTGGAATTGAAACTCTTTGGCAATGTTTTGTCTCAACCTTTTTTTGCCCACTGGGAAATGCCGATTCACAAAAACTGAAATTGTTGACAGGGAAGAATCCATTCTGAGAAATGTCTTAAAGGAAGGGAAACAAGAAGTCATGGAAATACCCTGTTACAACAATTCCCAAATGAAGCTTTCCCCCCCACCCCAATCTAGAAATTCAGTGTAGGAGGAAAGAAATAACAGAAATAAGATGAAGAACCTCAGAATAATTTGTATGAATTATTTGTATGAACTGAACCAAACTGGTTTTTTGTTTGTGAGCCTTCAGGATTTCATGTCATTCACAAGACAGTCTCTGCCCTACCTGTCTTAACACCTCATCCTTTTTCTTTCTTTCCTCTCCTCCTCCAAACTTGCCTTAAATCTGGGCTTCTGTCTTTAAGAGACAGTCATAGTCCCTTACCAGCACAGAAAACGAGCACCAGTTTACAAATGGTTTTTCATGTGACAACCTTTTTAAAGTGGAGAGACTAGACAGGCTGGGATGACCAAAGCAAGATACTCTTTTTTATCATGGACAAGAGACCCAGATGCTGAGGTATTGAGTTTTGCCACATACTTTTCATTTATCAAAAATGCAGCTCAGATTTTATCACAGGTTTCCAGAGAATGCTTTAGCAGATACGCATATTTCTCCACTAAAACTTATTACACAATAACTGGGGAGGTTTCTTTCTCTGCAAGACCCATTCATAGACATTATTTCAGAGTTCATGCCTGTTTTATCACCAGTCCTGCAACACTGTCAGCTTTTTAGCTCTGTTGGCCAATGCATGCAAAAACGATGATGTCTCTGTCTGCCTAAAAATAAGTAATTGTCATGGAGATGACACTGGTAAAACTCTTATCAAGAATGTTGGACAACTATCCTCTTCACACTCCTCTTAAAAATGCTGATAATTTAATAGTAATGGTATGATTTTCTCATCTCTCTTGTTCTCTTCCTCTCCTCTCAAAAACAAGACATTCTCAGAAGTGTTGGTTTGACTCTCTTTAATTACATTTTGTAAGCAAGAATGACTCTCACCAGAATCTTGGAAATACCCCTTCCCCGTCAGCCTTGCAATTCAAGGCCAGGCAGCTCCAAGCCTGTTCCACTGAAGCAAGCAGAAATGTTGCTCATAATACAACTGGCAGAAAGCCCTAGAGCTGATGTGAGAGAGAGCAGGATCATGTCATGAAAACATCATAAAATAAAGAAAAAAAACAAACCCTGTCAAATCTTGCCAGTGACAGAATTGTTGAGCTTTTTTTTTGTGCTTTGTACAGCTCATTTAGTAAGATCTGGAGATACAGACCTTTTTATCTGCATTTAGCTTGCAATCATGAACATCGGTGAGAAAAAATCCAATGCTATCATCTAAAGCTACAGCTAATGCAAGTTCAGCACTATTCCACTGCACTTCATACAGCCCTGCCATTTCAAACCAAACAGAGCTTAGGACATTTATGTAACTCCACAGAATTTTTTTTAAAAAAAATTGTTTGGAAAGACAATAAACCTGCACTTCAGATTTAGAAAAAATACAAAACTGAAAAATAGTGTAACGACCCTGCTTTTGTGTACTGATTAATGGAAGAGGTCACACCAGAAGTTAAAAAGTCAGGATTAGGCTAGTTGCAAAGCAGTTGGTTATGCTCTTTTCACCAGCAGTGAGGGTTTGAATCCAGGCCTGCTTGTGATGTCACATTTTTTATCTTAAATTTGTTTCACAACTTGTGCTCAATATCTTCAAGACTCACAACCCAAAACTTGTATAAGTCTTGTTGAAATAATACAACCTCAAAATTGTAACACTCATTTTCATTGCATACTGTTGTTTACATGATAATACCACAGGGGCGTTTTTTAAGACTGGGCATCTACTGGTGAGGCACTTCATAGGCACATTTAAAAGTTTCTGTTTAAATGCCTGAGCCTGTACAGTTAAGCATTTTTAATTTAACACACCATGAATAAGTGACATCTGGACCTGCTTTAGCTCTGAGAGCACGTACAGTTACAGCAGAACCTTCATAGGTGTAGGTCTTGGACAGCAAATGGAGATGAAGTGTAGGAGAAAATAAGCAGTTTTTCTGAAGACGAAAGCAGCATCACGAAATAAATCAGTTCTGTATCAGGGTAGTATTTGTCATGCGTTCTTATCTTCACACATCTGAATATTCTAAGAAATCTCGGTGGTGAACACCCACTGAAAGACAAGCAGAGGTGTAATAATGTGTCTTGATGCTGCATTTCTTTCTGCTGTGCGCTAGAGCTGATAACTTGTTCAGCCCAGAAAATCAATACAGTAATTTCTGTCGATTTCCTCTTGCCTGGCAGGGACATTTGGGCCGTAGCACTAGAAACAACTCATAGTTGCAGCTACTAAGTCCAGTGCGTCAGAAGAAATCCTCTACAGGCTTCCTCCCTTCTCTTCCAGCTTGTGAGACTTGATCAAAGCTCTCCAACAGTTCAGTCTTGGCAGAAAATACTACACCAGAACATTTCATAGTGGCCCAATGTTCATACATTATTTGGATTAAAATAAAGTGTTATGAGTTCATAATCTTAAAACCTATAGCAACTTACAAACCCAAACATTGATAAGAGTATCCTTAGCACATGTGAAACTCCAACCTTTACTCATTGGCAGCAGGGAAATATATTGTATGTTATTGTAGACAGCAAATAAATACATAAAAACATGATTGCTTGTTTTTTGAAAGCAGGCAACAGAAAATGATACAGTAGGTATTACCGTCAGGAAATTTATTATCAGTCACTGGAAATCCTGATGCAGCTTGCAGAAGACGTGAGTGGAAACACTATGTTCTTTCTGTAAAAATGACAGTTTTAGCCAGCTAACCAGGTTCTTTCAAATACCCAAATTACCTTAGGGACTCTTGTTTTTCAATCCAACCTTTCTGCAGCTCAACTTAGCCACTGAACCTTTCCCAAGGGAAAAAAAAAATGCAAAAAATTTAAAGAGACACACATGGCCTCCTAAGTACATGCAGCAGAACAGAAAGAAGGGCCAAGAGGTGGTTCACTGCCTGATCTGACATCATTTAATGGCTCCTGCCAGTGCCTTGCAAAAGCCTAGGAGTTCAAGAGAGTAGGGATTTTTTTTCTCCTTAATTCTCTCTTGATAGTATTTCCCCATATTCTCTTTGGCTATTTTATACTTGTTACAAGCCTAAGAGAGCTCAGGTGGCTGTCATAGGTCTACTTAAGAGGCTCAGGAACAGAATTTCAACATTAGCGTTTCATATTAAATTTACAGAAATAATTTACAACAGGAAACAAACGGGATTTTTTTTTTCCATTTACTTATACTTTGATTCATTTTTCCCATATCCAGGCTTATGCCAGCCCCCTTTCAAGCACCACCACTTGGCCTCCTCCGAGGCAGAACTCTTCCCAGGGTAAGCAGTTGATGGCAGCAGCTCATCAGCTGCTCGTGGGATGAAGAAGAGAGCATCGTGGGGGAAAATATGTTTAAATACAATTCTTCAACACAGTTTAAAATACATGCCCCTTCTTTCCCACCTTCAAAGATCTATTTAAAAAGTGGTCAGCAGGCATCAGTGGGCTCTTGGGGTTGAGAGGCCACACCAGGAAATATCAAGCTGCCCTTTTTAGCTCCCCTCTGCCTGTGGTTTGGGTGGGGCAAGGTGTTGCAGAGGTGCAACATACCCCTGATCAGTTCTGTCACCTGTAAAACTCACTTATTTCCCATCATTCTGCATACCAGGAATTGCAGTTCGTGAGAGCAGGCCAAATTCTGCCTTCCACGGTACTGCTATAAATTCAGATTAATTTTGTTTGCTTCAGTAGGTTTATTTGCTCTTTGTCCTTGTGAAACAACGTAAACTACAGTGTTGTGTATCTGCTGTAAGCACGAGAATGGTCTTCTTGTTGCCGTAGTTAGGAATGTTCTCTGTTGCAGCCTAACATGCATTTTAATCCTGGAAGAAATAGAATGTTGGTTTTTTCCCCCCCTATATTTAGGGAGAGGGATTTAATGAACCCCAGGACTGGATATTTTGTAAAGTACATGCACATTCAGCTCTTTTTTCTTGGTTACGAACATGCCATTGGCATGGAAAAGGCCCAAGTTATTGCTTTTGGAAGAGCGTGGTCTTCAGCAAGAACAGAACAAACTTTCTGCTCAGTTGTCTTTGTTTTGCAGTGCTGAAAGTTTGAAGGCTTGTTACATGTTTCACCAGAGCCAAAGCTGGTCCCTGTTAGCTGCTCTGCATGGATTAAGTGGTTAACAATGTTTTGAGAATGTTCGGCTAGCTAGTTTGTGGGAACGCCATCTGTTTCCTTTAACACGTAAACAAGGAAAATTGCTGGTTTGAAATGCAGGATTATTTTTTATACTTGGATGACCACAAGCATTCTTAAAAGAGAAGAGGTAAAAGGAAAAATAATCCTCGTGAGGTATGAAGTTCAATGACATTTGTTAGAAAATAAATTTGTGAGGGCCAGATGGGGCTGCTATCCCTGTTCTAGAAGTGGGAAAAGTAGAATGTTTCCTTTGTAGTCACCTCCTTCCTTCAAAAGTAAACTACCGTCAAAAATAAAACCATAAAAAATTGTTCAACAATGCACTGGCTGAGCATCCCATTCAGAAGCAGCAAGTTCATTTAATATATTTATGGGTGGATATCCAAAATCAAAAGTTACTTCTGACTGGATTTGGTATCTTTCACACTTCATCTGCCCAGCTACCCCTCTGTTCCTCATACAGAAGAAGCAGTGCAACCCTGTGTCCTGATGACCCATGTGAGGTCATGAGAGTAAGAACACGTGCCCCACATTTTCCCTTTGTCAAGTAGTATGGGCATTCTTTTAATTACTGTTAAAAAATGTTAACTCAAGATAAGCTTTAATGAGCTGCTTCTGTTCTGAATTGACCAGGAATAAGCAGTCCAGAGGCATATTTAGCATAATGAAAAGCATTGGAAGGAAAGAGGAGTGGAGGTACAACAGGAAACACTCTTGTACACAGTACAGACCAGATTATCATCTGCAGGAGATGTTGTTGTGAAATTGCTCATAACATGTTACTGGATAATAATTCTCCACACAGGAAAATATACCCAAGTCACTGGGAGAAAAAAGCTGTCTTTCATGTTATCAGGAAACCTTGGCTGTTGCTGAGTTTCTTAAAGTCCTATTTTCTGCCTTTCATATAACTTTTTTGAAAGCCTAAAGAGGAGCAGACATAAAAGCATCTGATGCATTTTTATTTGGAAAATAAATGCCACCTTAAGTAGAGTGCACTGCTAAATACAGCCCTGCAGACAGATCAGGTCTTCTGTCCACATTTGCACTTGCAGGCAGACTTTACTCATGAATACCCAGAATCAAGCATTTTGTGGTTTAACCTCTCACTTTCTTTCAACAGCTAGGCACACCCAGAGCAGGGTTTTGTTTCAACCAAATAAAGGAGTGACCCTGCTTGACCAGTGCTTCAAGTCTGGGAAAGAGCAAAAGTGTCTAGATGATATAAAAAGTCCTGCAGTGCTGAGTGAAACTGGCTTCCTTCATGTGGTCCATCTAGCTTTAGTGTAGCTTTTTAGGATTGTATCACAGCACAGTAAATAAAACCAGTAGCCTTGTAGTACTGTAAATCTTTCATACAGCATCTGGTATGTCAGGATTTTTTGAAAAATGGGAGAGGCCTCTAAAGATGAGCTACAAGAGTAACTGCAGCTGCATGAAACTCCTGTATGCAGAGAGAGAATTTCTCTGCAAGTACTGGGCATGGGCAAGCTTCTCTTCCATGCATTTTCCAGGCTCCATGGTGCAAGGATATAATCTGCTTTGTGACCAGGGCTTCTTGTTACAGAAGCAAAAGACCATGCTTACCTGTAAGAAGAACAAGTGGTTTTACTTGTGTGTGTTTAGGGACATGGCTTAGTGGTGAACTTGGCAGTGCTGGGTTTATGGTTGGACCCGATGCTCCTAAAGATCTTTTCCAGCCTGCTGTGATTCTATACCTTATTACCTGTGCTGTTTGGATCAACTCCCTTTTTTATATTAGAGGCCTGTGACTTTGTTTGTGGAGATCAATTCTCTGAGCAAGAGTGTGGCAGTGTCCTGTATCCTGTATCCTGAAGGAGTTTTGCCATAAGATGGGTAGGACAGTTATTGCTGAGCCCGCCTAAAGGCACTTCCCTAAAGTGCTCTGCAAACCTGTGAGAACTGAGGTGTCCTAAGGCTTCTTGCAGAGGTGTCATACACGGACAGGACTGCAAGAAGCATCACACATCAGAGGCCTGGAGAAGATTGGGTCAAATTTTATTCCTGCTCTGGATCTAGGATAGAGTTAAGCTTCTGGAGTAGAACAAAACTGATCAAGGGGTTATAAAAATTTCACACTGCAGGAACAATATCTGTCTTTTTGGAGCCTGACACAGCCTGAGTCCTGCTTTGTCCATCTAGGCAACAAGCAGCAGGTGAAGCAGAGCCAAACTGCAGCAGTGCCCCATTCCTCCTGCTTCCAGCGCTGTGTGGGGCCTCTGGCTGCCCACCATGAACGCCCTGTTGTTTCTTTTCTCTGGGATGATCAAGCAGTTTCCCAGCATATTAGCAAGCAGCCTAATGCCACAGTGTTCACAGCAGCAGAAGGGCTGGTGGAGATGGGATACCCAGGAAGCAGCCCTTTGTTTTTACTGTACATCGTCAGTTCTCCCAGAGGATCACTTTAACACACCAAATGACTCATTGAAGCGACTCCATGGTTGTAATTTTTGAGGCCTTGGAAGGAACCACTGAGTAAACATGGCTTAAAACCAAATCCTTCTCTTCTTGACTTGGGTAGAAAGCATTGGACTGGCAGTAGACATCTAGGGGAAAAGAAAGGATGCAAAATATATATGGCAAACTATTCTAGTCTCGTCACTAGGCCTCACTGGCAGAAAAAGCATGAAGAAGTGATGTTGATATAAGTTAGAATTTTCTCTGGCAAACAGAATAATCCCACTATTACATGAAAGTGGCCTGGGAGGGATACTGTCTGTAGTGACCCAATATGGCAAGCTTCCAATAACTTCAGAAAGAACTTCCTTAGAAGTTTTGCCTGTAGATACCTTTTACAATGCAGTAGATGACTCTGTGGGACAGGAACGGCCTGTCATTAATGCAGTATTTTTAGATTCTTTTTTAAAAAACTCATATGTATGTAAGCCCTATTAGCCCCACACCCAACTGAGCAGGAGTTCTCTCATACACAGCACTCTGGAGACTGTATCACTTCCAGTTCCTGTCTTCTGATGCTAATTCAAGGAAAAGCACTTGCAAAAGCCATGGTCTTCCCCCGCCTGCCAGGCATGACTGTTCCTCCTTCCCCCAAGGCCCACGAAACCAGGGCAGGGGCTGGTGCTGCCTTGGGCTACTCACTGAATCAGACCTGTACTTGTGCTGGCAAGGCACCCACCTGAAGGGGGAATCCAGCATTTGTTTCATGCTACAGGGACAGAGACTACACAGCCAGATCTGGGCAGCAAGTGAAAAGAAGGAAAGCCTGTGTTGTTAAAATAGCAGAGAAGAGGTGGGGGGTTAGCATGAGGGACTTTCCCTGAAGACCTCAGTCAAGAAAAGCTCACTGTGAAATCTGGCCAAGATGCGAGGATTCCTTACAGCAAAAACTGCCACGGGATCCTTACTGAGCGTTTGGGTAGAAATGCTGTTGGTATGTCTTGCATACATTTCTAAGGAGAGTTAGGTAGCTCTGGTATAAAATTTTCCCCATTGGAGTACAAAGTCACATCTTATATGAGCCTATGTAATTTGCCATTTTGTGCCTTTGGGTTACAGTATTTATATTTTTTTCTTAGAGCTAAATAGCACCAGCAGAGGTTAAGATGTCAGCGTTTCCACTACAAATCCAGTTCTCTTTTGGGGTTAGGTAACATTTCTTTTATACCACAGTGTACTGAAATTCTGCTGTGCAGATGCTGTCCACGACTTAAGATGTTTATTTTTCACCAGATTTTATTTGTAGTCGTTATGGTAGTTGATGGCTTACAAAATGTCAAAAAATGTAAATTCTAAGCTTTCTTGTTTTTCAGAGGCTGTTATTGCATTATATACTTCAAGAATGGCTTGACATTTCCCATCTCTTAGCCACTAACATAAAAAAACCAAGCAGAGACAGCAAAATTGAATGTCCTGCTTTGGAAGGTTTAAGCATAGTGTTTCTATGTGAAGAATTTCCAAAGCCTCAGTTCTCCAGGGCGTTGTGCTATGGAGCACGTTAACACAAGGAGTCCTGCTGGAGTAGGTGGGAAATACCTTTACAAGCAAAGGTGTAGACTCCCAGAGCCTAAACATAGTATTTTAAGCCTCTGACATTGAGTGGGGCCACTCACACCTAGTAGGAGCAGTGTACACAGCCCTGATCTCAGCGAGTGGGAGGTGTAGCCATCACCTCGTGTGGTCTGTGCTAACGGGAGCTCAATGGGAAGAAAGGACCGAGCTCTCAGACCTGTTGGAGAATCTGTTCTTGACAAATAGAAGACAGTGTAGAGGACTAGCTAACAGTCATGTCAGGGCTGGTTTGGAAAGAAAAAATGGTGCATTTGTAGCTATTAATACTCATTTTAGGGTGTTCAGCTCTCAGAAGGGTATGCAGACTGGTGTTGCTAACATTGCCGATGAAGCATGAATGTTAATAGGACTGGATTGTTTATACCATGTGCAGTTACAGAGAGAACATGCCAAGATCCTCAGAGACTTAACATTTCCTCTTTTTCTTTTACCCACAGGTAATAACACCAGTCAGGTCAGGACAAGGTTATGTTTATGAATTCCCTTCCAAACACCAGAAGGATGCCTATGATATCCCCCCCGTTCGCCCTCTCCAAGGGGTAGGTACCAATAAAAATGCCAACAGGGCTGACAGAGCACAAAAGGTGATGAATTTCTACCAGACTTTTATGAGCAAGGCAAGTTCTCCCATTTCAGAGAGAAAATACGTTTTAATTAGATGCTGTGGCTTATTCACAGATCACAGACGTATTTCAAAGTTTTATTTGATGTTGACTAAGATTTGGCAGCACACCAAACGCAAAAGTCCCATTTGTTCTCTCTGTTTTGATCAAAGAGTGTATCTAAACAGAATAAACTTGCTGCCTGGGAACATTTTCTTTCCCTGTACTTTGTTGTTGCGTAGTAATTCACTCAGTAAGGGTAAAATTATCGCCTAGATGAACAGCTGCTATGCAGGGAGTTGTTTTCACCACCTATTGACTGCAGAGCTTGAAATATATCCTTGTTCTGGGGAGCACCCTTAGCAGTCAGTCCCCAGGACCACAGACATGTAGAGTGGATGCTTGCAGGACTTGGAACTCAACCACCCTGGAAGCAAGAGTGTGACCAGTTCTGGTCACATGTGCTCCCCTGTTCACCCCAAGAGGTATCTGTAATAGACTGACCCTGATTTACCTCTCAGGAGGGAAGTCAGCTGTGACTTCCATCTCTCCAGCCTGCTGTCCACACCATTGCCCAGAGGAGACCTAGCAAAGTGCATTTCCTCCTAATTGTCCAAAATTCTAGGCAAATCCAAGACATTCTCCCATCTGAAAAAAACTTGAAGAGCTCTGGTCATGTTCAAAATTTTGAGAGGAAACACAGAAACTGTGAAAACTCATCTGATAGTAGAGCTTTCCCTGAGGGGACTTCTTTCTGTAATCAATTTATTCTTTCTTCAGATATATGACATTCCCCCCACATCAGTTAAAGGACCTGCACTTCCAGTATCCATGGGAGAAGCAAAAGCTTTAGGAGTGTATGACATACCACCTGCAAAAGGGGTAAGTATTACTCTGTTTCCACAAGATCTTGTATTTTCGTGTCTAACCAAAGACATGTTCAAACAAGGGTTCATGTATGATCCTGAAGAAAAAGGAGATTCAGTACTTCAGAAACTTCCTGAAACTTCCTTAGGTTTTTAAACTGTTAAAACTGTTAAAGTGAAGCACTGCATCAAAATTAAGGTTATGAACCGTAAATTGATAATTAGACCTACATTATCTTTGTGGCAGCATGCTGCCTTTTTGGATTTTGCTGCTTATGGGAATTTGCATTGAGATGAGTGATAAAAAGTAAGCTATTAAAACTGATTCTCAGTCAAACTCAAGATAAGTAGCTGACTCTTTGAAAGTCAATAGCAGATCTTCCATCCCAGGATTTTATAGGCCAAATGGGAAGATGTGAAATATTTCGCTATTCTAGTCAAAGGTTTCATGTTTTGTTTTCTATGATTCAGGTCTATGCTGCACCTCCATCTGCATGCCAAGATGATACAGCCCTGAGGGAAAACTTGCAGGATTTTTCATCTCCAGTGGGCCACAGTGTAAGACCAGAAGGAGTATATGATATTCCTCCTCCCATCACCAAAGTAACTGGAAAAGAACTTAATAGATTTTCTCCTGAGAGCCTCTTATTTCCAAGTGGAATGCCACAGACACACAGTGTTTATGATATCCCTACGAACCATCAAAACCATTTTCTTGGACAGCAAATTGCACCTGAAAAAGATGTTTATGATACCCCGAGGGGAATTGCATTCCCAGGACAACAGACAGGAGTCAGTGAAAGCCCCATCGCAGAAGGAAGAGAAGGTGTCTATGATGTGCCACCACCAGTCCTCCAAGACAGTAAAGGCTTACAGGATGTGACTGATGGGATGAATAGGTTGTCTTTCTCCAGCACAGGAAGCACGAGAAGTAACATGTCCACGTCTTCAACAACATCAAAAGACTCTTCTCATTCAGCATCAACTGCACAGGAGAAAAGACTAATCCTTGATCCAGACACTGCTATAGAGAGGCTGTATCGCCTCCAGCAGATGGTGGAGACAGCTGTCAACCACCTCACAGCCTTCATTACACCAGACTGGCGGTCCTATGGATATATGGAGAAACACATCAATGAAATGCATGCTGCTGTGGATAAGGTAGAGCAGTCACTGTTGGAGTACCTCCAGTTTGCCAAAGGATCGGCAGCCAATGCTTCCTGCCTGTCTGAGTTCAGCCTCCTCAACAAAATGAGGAGGGAGGTGCAAAGGCTGGAGGACTCTTACCAGATCCTTACCCAAACCAGTCATGACTTGAACAGCTACAGCTGGTCTTTGAATGTCCTGGCTGTCAACAGAGTGCAGAACAAGTGCGATGACCTGGATCGGTTCGTTATGGTGGCAAGGACAGTCCCGGACGATGCCAAGCAGCTGACCACTACTATCAGTGTCAACGCAGAGCTGCTCTTCAAGCACGCGCTGGGCAGCTCTCGTTTCAAAAACATACCAGAGAATATAATGAACGCTCCTGACTGTGTCTATGACAGTCCTCAAATGCAGCATCATGGAGAAAAAGCACAGAACCACTCCATCTCCCTTCCTCCACTCCTGAGTAAGGGCCAGCACCCTTACAATGCCACCAGTGAAGGCTCGGAAAAGAGCTGGATGGATGACTACGATTATGTTCACCTGCAGGTAGGTAAACACAACATCTTGTTCTGCACAAGGCCATGTAGGAATTGTCTGTGGCTTTTGTAGAAGCTTGTTGTGGGGAAGTAGCAATGGATTGCCGTGCTAATGCATATTCAAGAGTAATTTGACCAGGGTGATTACTTCCTCTCAAATATGAATGTTGTGTATGTAATAGTGATAGCCTTTTGCTCTGCCACACTATCCTTTCATTTTCTGTACTCTTGGTGGTGCACTGCCAGTGAGAAAGCCTAAACAAAGCAGCCTCTTTCTTGAACTGTGAGCTGCCGTTTAGGTCAGGAGCAGTTTTGATTTAACACAGTCTCTTATGTTATGCAAAACAGGGGAAAGAAGAGTTTGAAAGGCAACAGAAGGAGCTTCTGGAGAAAGAAAATATCATCAAGCAGAGCAAAATGGAGCTAGAGCACCATCAGGTATGTTCTCCTGGGTGTATAATCGCCCTGAAATGCAGCATTCCTGATACGTAAAGAGCACTGGTCAAATAGAGCAGGAGGAGCCCTTCCCTTAGCAGTGTGCAAAGGATACAGATAATGAAAAGCAAAGACCTTAAAAACTCTAAAAGTTCACCACAGAAGAGAAACAAGCTTCTGTGATATCTCACAGCAGGTCAGTCACAAAACCAGCTGGAGAACTTGGCTTTCCTGACCCGCCATCCACGGCCTTAATCACTGGACCATACTGAATACATGTGCCACCTGCACATCTGCTCAGTGAACATCAATACCATCATCTTAAATACTATGCTGAACATCAGTTTTAGTGCTAAAAAAAGTAGGTCACAAGTTCGAGGGCTGTCACTTTTCCCTCGTATTAATTCTTCAATATGTTGTTGCCATATCATATGGCAGAAAATTGTACAAGCAGTGAGGAGGTGAGAGTTAAAGGGTTTTCATCTCAAAATCCCACAGAGATGACAGCTTTTTAAAGATCGTGTAGGAGTCATTGCCACTTGGATCCATTCTCTCTCACTTGTGATTTCAGAATACTCCAAATGAGCAACAGCCTGTAAATTCAGGAGTTTGGGTTGCTGGGTTTTTTTAATGCAAATAAAGTATTTTAGCTGTTTCTCCCTTCCGAACTCCACGTGTTTGGATTTATGGTAATCAATCAAAGCACTTGATCCTAGAAAACATACTTTTTACTTAGTCAATGTAGGATACCCAGGGGTGTTCCAGGGCACGAAGTGAAACTGTAATACATAACAACATCTTCCGAGAATACTTGCTGAAGGGAGCTTTTGTTTTTCCTTTCAGATCAATCAGTTTCAACGTCTGGAGCAAGAGATCACAAAGCCAGTAGAAAACGACATCTCCAAATGGAAGCCTCCGCAAGCTCTCCAGACCTCCCATGACAGCCGCCTGCTTTTGTTCTACTCCGACCAGTGCGAGACTCACTTCAACTCCCTCCTAAACGCCATCGATGCCTTTTTCAGCTGTGTCAACTCTTCTCAGCCCCCCAGGATTTTCGTGGCACACAGCAAATTCATTATTTTGAGCGCTCACAAACTTGTGTTCATTGGGGACACGCTCGCGAGGCAAATGACGACTCAGGACATGTGCAACAAAGTGATGAACTCCAGCAACCAGCTGTGTGAACTGCTGAAGAGCGTTGTTCTGGCCACCAAGGCGGCTGCCTTGAGCTACCCCAACACGGCAGCCCTGCAGAAGATGGTGGACCAAGTGACAGAGCTCTCTCATTACGCACAGTTGTTCAAACTCTCACTGGTCCAAATGGCGTCCTTATGAAACCCAGCAGAATCCAATCCGTGAGCAGCAAAGCAGAAGAGCAGACAAACTGGAGCTATTTTTATGTAAATGTTATCTTTTTTAGATATTTTTAATTAAATATTTTAAATACATTCTTATGCATTAGAGAGTCTAATTAAATCAGGGATCTGGGAACATTGTCTGGTTCTGTATTATGTTTCTTATACACATTTAGATTTGTATACACAGCATATATGTATATGTTGCTACCTTCCCTAAAACATCAATTAAGCACCTTAAAAATTACATGTCAGGTAAACAGTGCATATCTTTTGTATATACAGCCTGTTTCCTCAGCATATTTGTTAACTGGATGCTGCACTCTTTTTGTTTCATTCCATCTTGATGCTGGTGCATGGACTTGGTTGTGAAACCTACTCGTAGCAATCCATGAAGCATGTGTAATGGTTCTCATAGAACTCCATTCCCTTCTTAGAAATTGCTTTCTATAGGTTAATTCTGTGAAGTTTAACTCCTCTTGATGTTGCTTTGTTGTGTAAAACATTTGGTCATTCTGACCAACATAGATGCACAGCTGCAATGAGCAACATATCAAGCAAGGCATACAGCATTTGGGAGAAAAGCATTTTTAGGCCATGTAAGGAATAGAACCTTCTAAGGAGGAAGGCAGAATTGTATATATTTAATATCTTTTGGCATTCAGATTTCACTGTTTCTAATTACTGTGCAACATGGGATTTCAAAACCATGGATGGATTCCCAGCAACGTAATTTCATACGTTTACTTTGTATGTCCTTGCATTGGCAATTTAATTTAACAATCAGGCTTGAAAGCCTTATTGTTTATGGACTCAGAGTTATCCTGAGGGCATCCCAGGATCCATTGGGCTCATCTTTGAGGCTGTGGATGAGCAATGTTTCAAAATACCAATCCCTTTCAGAAGGATTAGCATACAAATTGTATTTCATATGGAAAGAAAAGAGTTTAATTTGAAATAACAGATATTTAAACATCTGTATAGCATATATACAATTTAATGAAGAAATAGCACTTAACTTTCTATGACATGTTATTGGGAATTAATTGCATCTGCTGCAATTCTGACTTCCATTCAACTACTGGGCTTTTTTTCTGGAATTCTGTTGCGTAGGTGCTAGTCCTTTCTGCACTACACTATTGTCCTGTTTTAATGGGACCGTTCCATCAGTAAGTACACACAGTCCCACCTAGTAATTTTCAGTGTAGATCCTTAAAAATTGTTAGCAGAATGTTAGGCTCCTTTAGAAATTTCATGTATGCTGGTCGCTCCAAAACCCGTATCAGCTTATTTGTCATTGTTGCCTTCTGTGAACGCCCTAAAAATAAGTCACAGAACACCATTTGCCTGTGGTCCCCAGCCTGAAAGCTGTGCTTCAAAGCGAGCAATAGCTCAGGAAGATCCCAGGTGATTCTGGTATTTTTAAAGCAGAAACACTACTGTCCTTATTAATTCAAGGTGGTCCCACATTAATGTGTTCAGAGTGTTTGCTGGATCGCTGGTAACTACATGGTCCTGAGATCAGCAGCACCTGGAAAACCGGCACTTCTCACTTCTGCCTGACTCCTGACTTACCTGTTTTGTAGCCAAACATGTGCCTTATTGAAATGGGATTTGTTGTCTTAGGTAACAGAACCATTTCAGCAGTGTATGAAATCCTGCAGCCTTAATGTATTGTCTTAGAGCAAAGACCACTCTTTGCTACCGTAACGTTCCAGAGTGCAGAACATTCCTGGAAGGTCAGTAGAAGACAGCACAACCCCAGCTGTCTCAGGATGGGCTCCAAGGTTTGGCCTGGTGTAACATCCTGAAAGGGCAGTTATGATTTTGTAACCTACCACCAGTTGCCAAAAAGCAATCTATGTGAACCTGTTTTGTACTATTGTTGTTTGGGATTCTTTTGGATTTCCTTGTCCATTTTTTTCACTGTATATTCTTAGAAAGTGAAAATGTGTTTCTAAGTGTAGTGGTTATGTTGATAGTTTGTGCTTTCCAAAGGAGAACTTTTATTGCAACCCTGTATTACAATTTGTTATCTTGTAGAGTCATTTTGAAATTATTAAAATTACTGGCTTTTTTTATATAAAAAAGGCAGCTTGGTCTTATCTTTTCTTGTCTTCAGGGTCTTCTAAGCATATTAAAAAGAAATACTGCTGCTTGCTAATACTATCAAAGCCATTCTAAAATGAGGAATTCACTTTCCATCTTTTCACTGGTCAGTGCTTACAGTGTGAAATGAGAACTTGGGGGTTTAAGAGGAAGGGACAGACAGTTTCTCTGCCTGTCCAGAAGCAGCACATGAAGCATTTATCCAACTCAGCTACACAAGCTATCAATTCCAAAATACAGCTATCAGAGCCTACAGTACATTGAGCCACAATCCTGCCCCATTCCTTGTGTATATTCCTGCTGTATAAGCTGCATTGCGAACTGATGCCTTATCTGGCTACCTAAAAAGAGAGGCCAGACAAAATTAAGGGAATAAAAAAGTGGTTATATTTATTGAAGGGCCTTCAGGTACATTTTTGGGCAGACTAAGCCCCCCCAGGGGTTACACCCAGTAAATGGATGACAGGTCACGGGTCTTCATACTTTTATCAGTTTGTGTATTGGGGGTTAATCTTCCAATTACAGCTTCAGATAATGAAGTCATTTACCTCAAGTTTGCTCCCCTCCACCTCACTTTTGTTTACATTTCTCAGGGCCTGAGACAGTAAGGTGTCCTTGATTCCCAGGCCTAGAGAGGAATTGTTGTGTCTGACCAAAATGGGAAAGCAGTAGCTAACATTCTATATGGAGCTTAGAGTTAATACACTAGAGAATTACAGGATTACAAATATATGGAAAATATAAAAGCTAAAATCCTAAGGCATCAGAACGACCTGATCCTAGCACCGACAGTGGTCCATCAGGTGAGTGGGGCAGTTCCTCTCAACAGGATCCCACAGTAAGGTGGGGCCACAGGATGCAGATGTGCCTTCCACCCCTTCTGGCCTGCTCTCCCCCTCCAGTACTTACTGGTGAAGCCATGATCCACACAGGAACTGGAAAAGCAAC
The DNA here is from genome assembly GCA_013398955.1 of Callaeas wilsoni. Classification (NCBI taxonomy): domain Eukaryota; kingdom Metazoa; phylum Chordata; class Aves; order Passeriformes; family Callaeidae; genus Callaeas; species Callaeas wilsoni. The sequence goes on from VWPU01003747.1 coordinate 54,851, forward strand.
TTTTTTTAGTACAGGCACCTTTCCACCCCAACCCAGTAATAAGAGTACCCCTCTTCTACTGCATGCCAGGTTGGGCATTATATGGGTGTGGGTTCCATCTGAAATAACCCCGTGGCTTTAAGGATCACAAAGTCTTTTTCAATAATTACTTTCACATTTCACTGCTGCCAAGGCACTCACTGCCCAGCCTCCTGTCAAACACCCAGGGGTGCAAGAAAGAGAGAGAAAGCCCAGGGCTGCTGCTATCCCTGCACCAGTTTTTGGCTGCAAAGGAAAGACTGCCAGGAAGCATAAGAGCAATGAAAACCTTGAAAGCAAAGTGCTTGGTTCAGCTCACCACGTCCTTGCAAGGGGACAGCTGGGGATGCAGGGTTGCTTCCACAGAGTGCTCCATTTTGTTCCCCTGCTAAATTTAAAAAGTAAAACTAACAACAAAGAAGGGACTAGACAAACAAAATAGTTCAGAATAGAAACCAGAACCTCTTTGCTCCCCTCCCTGAGCCACAATGTCCCCATGCAGTTGTCAAGAAACTGCTGTTGTTTGGCAACCAAGTTGATGGCCAGTGTGAAATGACTGTCTTATGGCCAGTGTGGGAAAAAAGTCTGCCTCACACTAGTGGCAAATGCAGAACACACATGGCTCTTTACTCTGTACGTTAAGTAATTACTATTTCATGTTAATTAGAAAAATGCTTCCTTCCTCTTCCAGGATGATGAGCGAGGGAGAAAGAAAAGAGGCAAAAGCCAGCCTTGAAATGAGCAGATTTTAGAGAAGTTACCAATTCATAATAATATGACACAGGATGTAATTCACACGGCACAACCCCCGGTGCTACCTCTGCCATTTTTTGCAAAGGAGGGTTGTGCAGCCCCTGCCTTTTCCATAGCGATGCTCTGCTGCAGCCTCCGCTGCCTGCTGTTCCAGCTCAGGCAATATGGGTGAAGGACACCCACTTCCCACACCATTGCCTGATGCCAGAATACACCCCAGCATCTTCACATACCCCTTAACTTCTAGGCCCTGGAGCTTTTGGCACTCTCTGATGTGAACATCTGGGCTGTGTTTCAGAAGTGTCTCTCCCACACCTATCACCAGCTCTTCAGAGTGTTGTCACACCAGTGACACCTTCCCTCTGCCTAAAAGCCAAGTATCTGTATCTTTTCAGATCCAAATCCAGCTTTTCTTATTGAACCTCCACTTCCAGGCTGCCTGCTTTACCTTAACATGCCTCAATCTCAACATAAAGGCTTTAGAAGCTCATAGGATTTTCTCCAAAGGTAGTTCTTAACCTTCCCTTGCCATTTCCCCTCTCACGACATCCACAGCTTTAGTTGACATTTAGACAGAAACATTTCCAGGGCAAAGATAGAGTCATGCCAGTCCCAGAAGATGACACAAAGCATTCCTCCCTACTCCAAAATATGCCTGTTCATTTCATCTTAGCCTTTTACACTGGCCGTTTCAAAGGCTGCATGTGCACATCTTTCTTAAATCAATGGAGCCTTTTTGCTGCTAGAAGGTTTTCCAATCTTGGAGATGGACTGTCTAGATAATATTTATTTATTTATTTTTGTTATCTGCACCCAAATTCCACCTACGACAGCAGCTTCCTCTGTCTAGGAGCCTGGATATGGCTGGGTGGCTTTTCAACACAACAGTAAAGCTACAATTGTATCTAGTGCTGCAAAGTCCTTCCCAGAAATTCTTCTGACTTGAAGAGGACATGGAATCCCAAGCTTGAGAGTACCTGCATAAAAGCAGGAAAAACATCTAATCCAGCCGTATTATAAACCTGTTGACTTCACACAGAGCAGGAATGATGTTTGACTTCCTGGGAGGTTGCATGAGGGGTAGCACAGACTCTTAGTAACTTGTACTGCTTCATTTTCCCTCTGATATACTGCCCAGAGACAATTTTACTTTGATTAAATTAGAGCTAAGTTTGGAGTGGAGTTTCTATCGCGAGCAAGGCCTGACCATGCTGGACATATTGCCAGCTGTTGGGATCATTTAGGAAACCCAAGTACATCATTCTCCATTCAAAACTCGAATAGCCTTCAGCACCAGTGAGTTATGCAGGGTATGGAATAGCCAGTCAGCTGCCTGACCTTGGAAGAGACACCTCCCCAGGGCATTGATTTGAGCTCCTGGGAAGCTGCTGGGTTCAGATCAGGGTGCTCTTCATCCCCCCACCTTCCAGGTCAGTGGCTAGGACCACTTAGGGGTGGCTTCCCAGAGCAAAGGACCAACAACGATAGTTTCAGATCAAAATTTCAGGGCACAGTCTGGGCATGCACACTGCCAGCTGCTGTAGAGGCGTCCTCTTCAGCTTCTCAGGGCAGTAGAAAATCAGTAGTTGCCCATCCCATGGGCAAAAGCTCTTTGTGCCTCCTGATAAACCCTTGTCTCTGCGGAAAGAATCTTTGCTCTGAGATGATGTGGACTGCTAAACAGGAGTAGCTGAAATGCTCAGAGGAAGAGGCACCGCTGAGCAGATCACTTTCCCATCTCTCCTGGGGTTTGATTTGCAATAGTAACCTCCTCACAGCAGTTTGTGCTTCAGTTCTGTCTTTTCAGCAGACAGTATCAGGCTTGGTTCAACCCACAATCTAGCTGCAGTGTGCTTTCTTCTTTCTGCACCTCTCTGGGTTTAACTTCTGGCCCTAGGCCCCCACAGGCAACATCCACCAAGTCAATGCTCCTCACAGGAATTCACCTTGTCGCTGTTGGCCTCTCCATCTCCATGGGTCCTCTGAGTCCCTGCCGAGGGAAAAGCCCAGTTCCTGAGAAACAGGTGCCCAAGGAGCACTGCTGCAGCTGCAATGGACTCGGCATCCACACCACCGCCTGACAGAGCTCTCTTTTTCTCTGCCGAACACCAAGGGAAAGGATATTTTTTTCTGTACACGCAGCAATTCGATGCGCCGGGGTGACTATGGTAAAACCAGGAGCGGGGAGGATAAAGTCTTGGGTCTCCAGGAGGTCCATCTCAGCTCAGCTCTGCCTCGGCTTTGCGGCAGGAACAGCAGCTGCCGCCCACAGCGGGCTCCCAGAGGGTTACACATTCCATAGGGCTGGGCAAAAATCACAATTCCCTGTTCCGTGGAGACTCGAGCCTATGGAGTATCAGCTCCTGTCAGCCAAGGGAGAGATATAAAAATCCTGCTGCTGAGTGGTGGGAATTGTCCTCTGAGATCAGGAGGACTTTTTTTCTCCTTCCGTGTAATTTCCCTTAATTACAGAAAAAGTGATCAGGGCCCTTTCCTTGATGTAAAGCTGCAGGAAACCAAATTCAAGAGGCCCTTCACAGCTTCCTACTTAGCCAGCTTTATTTTGCACATCACTGCAGCCAGGGCTGCCCAAACCATTGCCAACCAGGAAAGCACAATAACAATGTCCCAGAAGCATCTGCTATTTATATGAAGGCAGACTTAACCATGGTCAAATGAAGGTTACAGTGAAGGACAAGCAGAAAAATCTGTAGGAGGAGAGCAGAGGACAAGAAAAGAGAAAGGAAAAAGCCTGCTCCAGCTTTAAATTTTCTTACAGAAAGGAATCAAAGTAAATCTTACAACTTTTTGTGCAGTTAGAGGACTCCAGGGCATTTTGCTGTGCAGTGATTCAAATCTGCCTTTATTCCCAGTGAGGCTCAAAGAGAAAAAGCCACATGGGTGAGTGGCCATGAACATGAAAAAGAAAAAATAGACTTTTACTGTTTTTTCACCCTATGCTTTGTTTTTATGAAGGCTGTTAGGAGCAGCCCACCCAAAAGCCTTTTATCTCAGGAGGCAACTTGAGCTGGAAACAAGTACCTGTAATTAACTTGCATTCCAGATGGGGAGAAGTTAACTTACCTGGCTTTTCTTCATGAGGCATTTCAAAGAGAAATTAATTTTTGATGAATGAGCATGTGCATTCTGCAGTGCTTGGCCTGCAGTTGCTTTTCAGGCCTCGCTGCTCTAGACACAGCTTTCACTTGTCCACTCGCAGAGGTACTAAAGGAATAAGCACAATAGCCCTGCTGGAAACCTGTATCACTTTCATGGGAATTGCTAGAATGACCAAATGGACATTCCCAGAGCAGAGCTGCACTGCACAGGACACCTCATTCCTCTGCAAAACAGCAGCAGGTGGAGTTGGCTTTGCTTGCTGAGAATTAAGGTGGAAATCCACAGGTCCCTCGAATGCAGGCAGTACACAGAACCACTGGCTCCATCCAAGAAGTAGAGCTGCTGAAGACACCAAGATACACAAATGAGAAAGCTTCTTCATCACTCCCTCCTTTTCTCTCCATGAGGGTGGTGATGTTCAGAAATGCCTTAATTTGGATTAGCCTGTATCTACTCTGAGTGTGAGACACCTCAGAGGCAATTCATCCTGCCTACCTAAAGACATTTGCACGTGAAATATCATCAGAGTCCCCTTTAAACTGACTAGAGTCCAATCTATATGACTAAGTCTACTTTAGGATGAGATAAATCCTCAACCGTCTCCAATGATTGATTGCATCTTCTTAGGTCTTCAAGGGCAGCTGAGACAAGCAGCTCAGGTGCAAATGACCACATCATACACTCCTAAATTTTGAGGATGATGAATACTACCTGGAGACCTGCCTCCTGAAACTTGGTGGGGCCACATACACAGCTCAAGTCACAACCTGAACACTAAAACACTGTAGAAACTCATGGACTCCCCCTGGCCCACCAAACCTGAAGCTGGTATTGGTACCATTAAAGCACTGGTCCTGAGGGTTCAGCAAGTCAGGGCACTCCTGGAGCCTGAGCCACCAAATGTCACAACCCACATCCAAGCCAAGTACCACCAGTTCTGCCACCTCCCCCTGCCCTCAGACAGCCTCTAAGCTTTGCAATCAGCCCTGACTTAAAGTCCCATCAACTAAAACATGCTCTGTGCCAGATGGGAGACAAACTGGACACGCAGGTAACTCACACCTCCGTCCCTCCACTCTCCCAGCAGTTTTCTTGCCAGCTCTGTGCTTGTAGCAGTGCAAAGTCCAGGTGATTACAGAGCTCCTTGCTTAGGAGCTCTCAGCCTGAAGGATTCCTGGGTTAGGTTGCTCTTGCTTGTACCAGAGCAGAGAAATACAGATGAGGAAAATGAGGCAGATTTCCTTAGGGTCACAGAGGTTGTTGACAGGTGAGGTTTAGCTCCCTTTCATAAGTAATCCTGCATATATCCCTGCCTTGCTGCAGAAGTGTAACATGCAGTTTCAGAGACTCATTTCCAGGGAGAGCACACACCAGACGCCAAGTGGCCTTTGGAACAGGAAGGGCTGAATCACCAAGAGAGGCTAAAGGAGAGTCAAACAATAGAACAACTCTTAGTTTTGAAGTGTTGGTTTCAAAATTATTTTCTGATAAAGTGAATTTGCTTTCTTCTTCTACTTAGAAATGTTTTGTGAAAATCTCTTTTCATTTACTCTGACTGCTTCTCCACTACCAGCACATATGCCTCATCCCATTTTTGTCAGTTTTTTTTCCTCATATGGAAACGAGGATGACACAACTGTGAACAGTAAGTACCTTACATAGTGAGTATGTACCTCCAGCTGAGTTTTGTTGTCCTCTTCACGATATTTGAGAAAAAAAACCCTTCGAAAGAGCTTATGCTCAATGTTGTACCTAATGACACAAGCAAAGCCTTGTGTCAGCCAGGCACTGCCTACGCAGTGACCTGCAGTGGCAGCTGGCAGCACAGGAATAAAGAGTCAGGTATTTGGGCATTAGCTGCTCATTAGCTGTTAACCAGATAGAGAAGTGTCAAGATACTCCTAAGCTACTTCTGTCCCGCAAACCAACACAGCATTATTGGATAAAACAAAAGCACCCACTTGGAGGCCAGCACAGGATTCCAGTATTACCATACAATCCAGACTCCTGGAGTTGACCAGTTTTCCAGCAAGTGGTTCTGCCTCAGGCTGTTCTAGCATGGGGGGAAATCACATAACTCATATATTTCATATGGAGATATTATAGCTCATCAGCTACTTATCAGAGGGGTTCTGCTACAGTTAAGACTTTCTGCTAAAATTCCCATAATAGGCAGACACAGGAGTCTGTGGCATCTCTTCTACAGCAAACCAAAATCTTTGGAGCAACCCATCCGATCCATAAAAGTTATTCACAAGTAATAACTTCAGCAGAAAATGCCAACCTCTACTTCCAGGCAATGCAACAGAGCATAAAGTCTCCATGCCCTGTGATCATTGCTCAGTTTCTCATCCTATTAAAAAACCAATGAAGTAGAAAAGTGAAATTCAATGTTTCCTACATGAATGCATCCATGGCTTCCCAGGAAGACACTGTATAACAAGCAGCTAGGAGGCCATTTAAGCAGGCTCTGCTCCTCAGCAATTCTGCTTTTCCACAGGCACGATGAAGGCACAAGCCTTACACACACAAAAGCCACAGCTGTGGCTCCATCACCAGCTGATATCTATTTTTAAAGCTCTCTCCATGCACACAGCAGTGAGTTCACCAGGCCTGATTTGTCTCTGGCCCTTGCACTTTAGGTAAAGAACAAATAATACCTTTTGCACAAGTAGGAACTAATTAGCTCTTCACAGCTTCCTTACACAGGTGAAATCAGCTACAGGAGGGTAGGACAGTCTCACACCTGCTGGCTGCAGCTCAAAGCCCAAAGGCAGAGCCCAGCTCTGATCCCTGCTGGTCCTGCTCACGTGCAGGACATCCTGGGCAGGAAAGGTTGCCATCTCCTCCCATGTGCTGCACTGAGTGCTGGCTTCTTACTGACTGTTCATAGCAGTAAATATGACAGCTCTTTGTGAAACAAAGGAAGGGGTTTCTTCATTCTCGACTTTGGAGACTTTTTTAGTTGAGGGGATGTGTGTGCATTCCATTGGTTTTGTTCTCTGAGCATTTCTAGCTATTAGCCTGATAACATTTAAGTAAGAACTTCCCAGGTGGGTCAGGCCATGGCACACACAGCCCCATATTCTAGTTCTGAAGGGGCACGTGCGTCTGCTCAGGGTACATTCACAAGCCGACTCTCCCTAGTGCTCCCAATCATTGGATAGTGGATGTTAGGAAACACAGCACTGACTAAACCTCTCATTATCCTATGAACTTGGGATTTGCCCATGAAACTATCCATTAGTTGGTATCTGCAGGCTCACCACCTTACCTTTGCTACATCTATGGCAGCAGATTGCAGGTTTTCATTACCTACTGTGTGAAGTGTTTATCTACATGTAGGACATTCCAAGAAATCTGTTGCTGTAGCCACCACTGAAGTGCTTGGCGATCCTAGAAAAGACACTGCTCCTGTTGCGTATCCGTACCTTGAAATGGTGCCCTTCGTCTGTTGTGTTGTGTTTCCTGAGCAGGAAGCATGCACTGAACCCATCACCCCCACCACACTCCCCTCATCCTAGCACTTTCTTCCTTTCCTTAGGACAGGCTCACCCTGCTGACCATCACAATTACACTTGAAGCATTCTCCAGTCCTGGTTAAAGTGCTGATGATGAGCACATCTCACCTAACATGAACTGAGAGCAAGAGTCTTGGCGAAGGGAGAAAATACAGCGTGACTGAAGTATTTCTTGGTTTTGTAGATGGATCCTGGCTAGTCAGCCTTGGGTTGGAGTTTGGACAACAGAAAAATAGAAGCCTTTTAAATAGCCAACTAAAATAGTGTCTTTTTTAGCACTCAAACACCACACATACAAAAGGTTGGCTTCAGCTGTTCCTGCTGCAGGCCACAAGGCAGAGGCTTCTTCCTCCTGTCCAAGCTCCTGCAGGACAGGTGGGTGGCCACAGTTGCAGTGGTCCAGTGCATTGGCAAGCACCTCCTTTCCAGTGGCATTTGTGCTCCCCATGGAGCTGCCTGCTGCCAGGCAGAGGAGCGGTGTAAGAGCCAGTGCCACCCTCAGCCCTGCTTGGGTGTTACAGACAGCCCAATTTTTAATCCCAGCATTTATTCTCAGTTTTGACTTCAACAGTCTTGCAAGCACTAGAGATCGCTAACACAAGAGCAGCAGCCCTCCAGACCCAAATAGAAGATGTAGACTCCTCAGGCACACATCTGCACAGCTGGAATAAACCTGAATTTCCCTGGTAAGCCACACGGACTGAAAAAAAAAAAGTTGTTTGTTTTTAATGCCAGCAACCCTCTAAGTGTAAATGCTAGATTTGCTAATGCTAAGACACTATAAGTCTTGAGTAATAAATGAGGGACTCGATAAGGGGAAAACGGGTGTCTCTAAAGCCCTGTGCAAAGAAGTGCTTTCTCCTCCCTTAGCCTAAATACAGAGTCATCAGCAGTGTAGTTCAGTAAGGCTCCCACTATATCTCTATCCCCTAGCTTTTCTCAAGGATTTTGGTCTTTAATACAAAGAAAACGTTACACGGTCTCTCTGTCCCCAGGTCTAGTATTAATATTGTGCTATTAATATTATATTTTATATTAATAGTAGGCTACTATTGGAGTAATACTAATATTAGACTTTGGTAGGTTTTAAAGTAAGCTGATCATGAGCCCTTGTTTTACCTGCTCAGTAACTAGCAGGATTTAGACCAGCTTTGATGGGAAGGAATTTCACCTCACATCTCTGCAGTGAAACTGTGAGAAGCATGAGGATGCACCATCAAGAACTGGTTTTGAAGAGATCTGGACAGCAGGCAGCTTGCCCTTGCCGTCAGACTGGGTAAAAACCCCACAAAACCAAAGCTTCTCTTAAGCCTCTGTAGACACTGGTACAGGAAGCTTGTAACCCTAAGGAGAAGTGCAGCTGTGGTGTGTTTTGTAGGCTTTTTTTTCCTTAAGCACAGTGAGAGTTAAGAAAAGCAGACCTCTCAGCATTTTTGACACCTCCCTTCCTGAAGCAGATAGTTTTGAGGTCACTCTCCTTTACAAAGTAAAGCAATGCACGAGTGCCCCTAGACACCAGGCTCCACGCATTCCGCACGCAGCATACAGCCAAACAAGAACCAGGCTCAATTCCTACAGGCAGCTGCCCTCGTAACTTCCCAAACTCACTAAATAACAGAAGCGCGACAGCACCGGCAAAGCAGCTCAGCAGCACCGGCCCTGCCAGGAGGGCCCGTCCCCAAAGCCTGGCGGCCCGTGCCATCTAGTGGTGACAGCCAGTCCCAACGCGCCCTCCTACCCAGCCGGGATACTAGAAGCCTCCAGGATTTTACTCTTTCTTTATTTGGTATTTCAGACTGGATCTGCGCTGCGAGCAGTTCACCTGTTTAAGCAGTCGGTTCAGGGATAAGCGTTTACTGCTATCCATGCCATCACTTCAGGGCTCAGGAGAAACGCAAGGACATCCTTGAAGCAGGGACAAGGAAAAGTAAAATCAAGTCTACCCTCAGTATGTGAATCTTCTGGAAAATGTAAAAACTAAGGCTGCAATAAGTGTCACTGCTAGTACTTCAGTGTCACAATTGTTAAATGAACCTTGTGCTTTTGCCCAGAGAAGATGTGGATGCCCCATCCTTGAAAATGTTGGGTCGGATGGTGCTTTGAGCAACTCCATCTAGTGGAAGGAGTCCCTGCCCATGTCAGAGAGGGTTGGAACTATATGATCTTTAGGCTCCCTTCCAGCCCAAACCATTCTGTGAGTCTATGATTTTGGAAAATAGAGGCTAACACAGAAATTCAGTAAAAGACCTGCAAATCAGACCCACAAAGTGAAATTCACAGCTCCCAGCCTTTGCATGGCTGCTCTGCTGGCCTGGAGGAAAGATGAGCATTTCCTCCATGGCTGTAGTACCCATGCTGGTTTGTGTTTGCCAATGTGCCTCCAATCTATTGACACCAGAGTTCTGTTCCTGGAAAACCAAAAATCAAGTTGTGCCAGGATCAGAAGTCACAGCAGATGCAGTGCTACCCAGCCACCAATCCAAGAGGACTTTAGGGGGTTATCAGCATTGCAGAGATGCTACAGACCTGGCATGTCCGAGCTAAGCCCATCCTCTGCCCGCGCCTCGCAGACACCCAAGCTCAGCCCCCTTACAACCACCCAGGTCACCAGGCAGCATCTCCTGCTTCTTCTGAGGATGTTCTCAAAGCAGGGTCTATCCAGAACTTGAGGGCAGCAACTCTCCATACTTCTAAAAACTGAGACCACTCGTGTTGGAAACAAGTGGTGTGCAAGAGACAGATTTTGACGCATTCCACCATGGCAAGGAAATTGCCTAACATTTTTAAACACAGAAAAGGCTAACAGCTGATCATCTGGCATCAAAAGACTCATTTGTCACAGGAACAGCAATTAACTCAAAATAAGCAAGAAGTTCTCACAAAGACAGAAGGCTCCTGATTAGGTCCTTAAACAAGAAAGAGGAGGGCACTGTGCTAGGACATTCAAGAGTGACTTTAACAAAAATTCAGTGTTGACACAGCCCCAGTAGTTCAACTTAGCACACAGGAGTAGCAAAACTCACTTTGAGCCACAGCCTGTGTTACTCGTGAACAAACAAATTTGCTGGTAGAAGGCTTTCAACTCCCCAGAAAAGATGTTAAAATGCTCTAGTGCAGAGGAGAGGAAATTGGTATGACATTCTCCTTTGCAGCGTTCTGAGGAAGACACATGTAACTTCTCATTTTGAAACTTCACTGTTACCTGCATAGAAGGCTGGATGTTTTAATAACATGGACAGAAGTCAGCTGCCTGAATTGTTCAGCACACCCAGACCCAGGGAGAAGGATTCACAGGCAAGTACCTCTCAGGCCACAGATCCTACGTCTTCTTCTTACCCTTCTCAGTTCAAGAACACTGCCAGCATTTGGGACGAGTCATGGTGGCAGTACACACAAAACATGCCAGCAGAGGCAGGTACACCACAAATAGTACGTGTACAATACTTGGACAGTGACCCCAGAGTGGCCACATTATGGCTCCATCCCATCCTTCTCTACATATTAGAGTCTCTCAGCTACCAAAGTTAAAGGAACATTTGCATTATTCGTTCCCCACTACAGAACATGAACAGAAATACACAGAAAATAAAGCCCAAGATGTACTTGATTGCAGTGTCCCCCTTCGTGAAAATAAGGACATTAGTCTTGGTTTGATTACACTGATAAGAGGTCTTCTGCCTCTAAGAGACTTCTTCCCCAGATTTACACAGCTGTGCCTCCTCCTCCTCCAAAGGTGACTACACCCTCACACATCAACACTGGCTGTTTCTTCTGTTGACTCCATAATGCTGTGTTGTCCACCCATAGGTCCAGCTTGCCATTCCTTTGCCTGAAGAAGAGTCCAGCACTGCTACATGTCAACATTAGCCCTAGACCAGATGTGACCTTCTCCCAGGCTCTATGAAACAGTGCCAAAAAGTCTCCCTTCCATCCAGCTTCCAGAGATAACACTGTGATTACAAACACCCACAGATGACCAAAACATAAGAGCTTCTGGTCGACATGAAGAACATAGTAACATTCATGTCTTAACCATTTAACATAAAATCCATCATATTCACACTGCCAACTTCCAGTCTGATCACAGATAAAAATGTTCGTATAAGTATAGCCCAAGCAAGATGTAACACTGCTTGTATTTTATAAAGATTTTGTATTTTAATTACATAAAACCAGTGCCACAGGAGACCCCTGACAGCACACAAGCGTCCATAAGGGAAGGCACGGTACCAGTTAAAACAGCTTTTGGTGGAACTTGGGGCAAACCTGTACAATGGCACCTTTATTTATCCCACTGGAACAGACCACAGAGTGGTTCCTTGGGATCAGCACTAAAGCAAAAAAACAAGCACATGTTCAAAACACCTGACACCAGTTGCCCGTCACTGATTGTTCTCACTTATATTAGCCCCCAACACACACCACCACATACAAATCCAGCTTTCTGAGGTGAAAAGACCCAGGTGCTCAAGTCACAACACCAGGACATTTGGCTGCACTCCATTAGTAGCCTGTTTTTACAAGTGAAAAGAGAAGGACAACAGCAAAACAGCTTGTTCTCTCAAGGTATTTCAGATTTTTCTTCAAAATCTTCTTTTAATGTCTGATTATTTAATAAAATAACCCAGGATACAATGTATGCATTTTACTTAACAGAAGCAGTATGGGATGAAGCATGTTCTCACTTCCTTCTCCTGTACATCTTTATTTCCAAAATAAGAACTTCTTACTTCACCAAGACAGTTATTTTAGAAAAACTAGAGTCTACAACCAATCTTAGAAGGATCAAGAAAATCAGAGCAGGGAGGTGGTTTGATTTTTTGGGGTTTATTGTTTGTTTTGGGTTTTTTAGTTGCTAAAATTAAATTACAACTTTCAAAGTATAAGGCAGAAAAAACACCTTTACTAACAACTGCTCTAAAAGGTATACACTAACCTGCCCTTTGTGATGAAGTCATCTGCAGGTATTACACCAGGTAGAATGTGACTTTTGACAAGTTGTCTTTTGTAGTGTTTCACACTCAACCAAGCAGTCTAATTCTACAGACAAACTCCCATTCAAAAAAGTAGTCAGAAAATCACTCAGGTCAAATATTCATATCAAGTCTGGTTACTTTATTTTTCATCTGTGCAGTCAGTTAAAAGAACAGTTAATGATGAAAATAGACAACCACAGAAGCTTTAGGTACAGTTTCGTAACACTGAAGAAGCAAATGACCACACTGAACACATTCTTTATGCTGGTCATTTCCAAACGAAACAGAAGGACATACACAGGTCTAGCTCAGTGTAAAACCTGATATTAAGCAGCAACGCGATCACAAATTGCAGCACTGTCACATACAACACAGGAAATTACTGCTTATTCAAAGTTACACAGCCTCTGCAACAAAGATGATATGACTATACTTAAAATAAGAATCCAAAATACATTCAAGATAACGGCTGCAACAATAAGGCAATAGTTTTAAAAATGGATCCCACTAAACAAAACAAGACCAACTGTGTCACCTGTTGCTTTCATATGGTTTCAGACTTGGATGGGTTAATACAGAGTTAAGTGCTTACCCACCACTAATGTTTCAGAAGGACATTGGTAAGAACACCTGAAGACATGAGTATATTGGACTGCCAGCAATCACAACCCAGGTCTTATCACAAGTACGCATCCCACACACACAGCTTCGCTCTTACACGTTTGCATGAAGGGCCCTGTACAAAGATTTCACTACAGTTTCCTTCAAGAAATATTATGCATTGACCGAAGACATTAGCATTTCAAAATTCTTCCAAACCACATTACATAATATACCTTTGGCCCGCTACTAGTAAGATCATTAAAGCTATACACTAGGCAGATAGCGTTATTGGCAGCTATGTCACGACAACTTTAAAAAAATAGCATCAGATGTTTAAAAAAAGAAAGAGACTGAAAATAACTTTGGGGAGTGAAATGTACACCTACAGACAGCAGGGAAGGGAGAAGGAAGTTGTTTGGCCAGAGCAAATGAGCTACCCAGAGGTTCCACATCCATCTTATTGCATATTTGATCAGTGTCCGCATTCAAACCCACATGGATTTCTCCTTCATTATCTTGCTCCAGAGTCTTGATTGTTGCACCTTCAGAGCTACCCTGAACTAGCTATGTGTATTGCCATAACTTCACATTCCTTCACAGCTCCTAGAAGCAGGGACTAAGTTACTGTTTCTTAGCCAGGGACACCACAGGCATCAGCCTTTTGCTGTCTTCTGTGCACTACAGTCTCGGTAAAGTGAAGTGCAGTGGAGTGTCAATATCCTATGTCAGTACAGAATAAGTATCTTTATTTGTAAGCCTATATTAGCAAAGCTTAAGACAAAGATGCTAATTAAGAAAAATGTCCCAGTACTTGATTAGCACTGCTAGACTGGAAGTCTCACCATGTGACAAGACATAAGCACACAGGAAAATTGTGACATTAAGTCGTGTGAGGCAAACTGAGAGCAGCAGGGAATAGAATCTGATTGCTTTTGCTCAGTTTGAATAAATGGGAATTTTACTAATTAAAAAAAAAAAAGAAAAAAACAATCAACCATCCTTAGACATTCCCTTGCCAGCACACAGGACAGAGGAGGAGACAATCAGCATTTCAACATGTGTTTACAGGATATGTGCACAGCACTGCCTAATCATGCTTCAAAATGTAACCTTATGCTTAATATATACACGCTAGCAAATAAAGTGTTCTAGACTCCAAAGGAAAGTCAGGGCTGATCTTATGTATTTTAATACTGAAACATCCAAATAATTTTAAGAAGTGAATGCCCCTCATTGGATTTTGAACACTATTCACAGCTGACAAATTAAAACATAAAGGCACCAGAAGAGTGCTCTTTTCCCAGATGTAGACCTACTTGATGAAAAACCTAAATGCTGCTGCTTTTAGCCATATAATTGAACCAAACCACAATTTGGAAGCCATAGGTTTAAACTTCTTAACAGCTGAAAATACAAGACCAATTTTAAAGTCCTGATTAAGATTTTATACATGGAACAATGATCCAAACACTACCACATATCCAAACTTTGAGAGAAAACTGAAGCTGTCCAAGACGAGCCCTGTTGGTAGTTCTCTCTCATACACACATCAGAGGTGGCACATGCATGTTCCTCCTCTTTCCAAAATCTCATGCACCAATCTTCAGAGCTGCTAGATAAACAGAAGTGGAGCTCTTCATTCTGAAGTGCAATGTCAAAATAGCTGTATAACTCATTCTCAGAGAAAACAGGAGCAACTGCTGATTACGGGTAAAAATCCATAAGTCCTCCAGCAAACATGAGGTACCGAATTCCCTGCTGGAACGCTGTCAGAGTGTCCCAGCGACGTCTGACAAACTGGTAAGAGAGCCTTAACTGCTTCCAGGAAAAAAAGTTATGTCAGATACCAAATACCTGATGTCAAGGTGTACAAGGAGAGCTAGAGAAGTGCTCAGTATCCAAATACCAAAGATAACACTTCAGAATACTAGGCAGTGAGTAGTGCATGGTCCAGACACCTTCCTGTCTCCAGCAAAGGTTGGACTTGGAGTAAAAGGTTCAGGAAGAACATTTAGAAGCCTAGCAGGACTGTTTAACCTATAACTCTTCTTATATACCAAAACCAAGAAAACAGGTCTTGCCACCCGATTGCTTTCTTTGCATCTCCTTCTTTTTTAAAAAAGAGGAGATAATAAAAACCTCCAAATCATGTGCACCTAATATGATTTTCCAGATTTCATTTATACTTTTTACATGTAAAAGAACTTAACTAAAATCTCACTTTAGAATATGTTCTAAAGCAGGATATTCTTTCAACTGATTTTTAAGTTCATGTGCTTTCTCAAGGTTGAAAAAATATATATATTAATATACAGCTAAGGAAATAAAACTCAATTTCACTATATGTAGTTACAGTGCTGTAAAGAAAAAAATAATTTATAAACTATTTCAAGTCTGAAACGCTTACTATGTTCAGACTAATGCAAAGGCTAAGCCTATGGTCCAGGACCTGTTCTTCATCTGTGTACTGAGACAGGAGATACAGGAGCTCAGCATTTTTGTTGTGGAAATTTCTCTCCACCCCTCCATTCTTCCAGTATTCTGTGACTTGCTGCTGAAGCCCTCCCTGAACCTCTACCACAGTAGCATCATCCATTGGCAGCTCAGAAGTAAAGGTGCACAGGGATCAATGTTACCTCTTAGGTCAGTTTCTCAGTAAGATCACACCACTGAAGGACACAGTGCAGAGCTGTTAACCATTCTCAGTTATTCAGAAGTTCAATGGAGTACTCTAAGTCGTGTCTTCTGTAGGTGCCCTTCGCTGCCGAGCTGATTTCTGCCTCCCTCTCTGAGGTGAGGGTGGAGTTTCCTGTTCCGTTTCAGTTTCTGAAGGCTCGTTGTCTCCCTGCTGGGACCCCGTGTCACCTATCAATTCTCTCAGGAATTTGAATTTAGACAGAAACAACTGCCAGACCACATACCATCCTGCAGAAGAAAGAAAAAAGGTACTGCTGAGTTACTTCATACAAACTGACAGTCAGCTCTTGGGCAAAGTATATCATAAAAGGGAAAAAAAATTTGATCAGCTCCCATCCTCTATTTGCCAACCCCAACAGCCCTCAACAACACATCCACTCCTTTTTACAGTCCTGTAAATACCAATTCAACTTCATAAAGTTTGTCCTCATCCAGAAGCAACATTTAAGCTCCAGGAAAAGTCCTACACATTCCAAATTGAATTGCCACAGCAAGTAGGTGAGTGATCACCATCGCCATCATACAGATAAAGGTCTTAATTGTCAGGGAAAAAACAAGTCCTGTGGTTATATCTCAAACAAGGAGTCAGGATTCATTATACAGGCACTGTGAAAGACAGCACTAGAATTTCTCCCCTCACTCAGCAAACACTCTGTTCTGGAAGTCACATTTTAAAAGTTGCATTACATAATCACTATTAAGCACACTTGCTCAGATCTTCAAATTAATACCATATTTTATAATAAATCCTATTCTGAAATGGATAAGGTCTTCCTTATGTTCACTAAAAGACCACATTCCCCAAATTCAAGGAGATCCCTCACCATGCCCAAATCCCACTAAAATAAAATTAACATTCTGTGGTAAATTTATGTTCTGCTCCACTGCTAAAATACTCTAGGTCCCAAAATTATGCAAGTAAAGAGCTGAGATGGCCACATTTCTAGAGTCTCTCTTAAAAAATACTGAAGATCCACCTGCTCCTCCTCCTCTCTCGTCTAAGTGTTTCTATAATGGGTAGCCAAAAAAACTTGAAAAAGCAGATATATTTAAACTTAAGCAGGAATCTCCGAATCCACCGAACAGGAATACAACTTCTCTGTGAAATACAGTTAAGTGGAGCAAAATTTAAACAGCTCTTTGAAAACAAATGCTATACAACCATCGTTTCCAACATTAACACCCATCTGGCCTGCACAGAGCTATATATTAATAGTCCCATTCTCTGTTCGGAAGGTCTTGCCAGCTATTCAAGCCTATACTGCTGACCTATTCAGATATTAAAAGCCCCGTTTTACAGAGCTAGGGAAAACTGTCCTTCCAATTACACAGCTTCCAGCAGAAGCAGACTTCTGGAAATGGATAACAGGACACATTAGAAAGGGGGGAGAAGGACTAATAAATAACAACCAATTATATAACCACAGCACCTCTGTATTTCTTCCTCTTCTGTAACCAGAGTCAATACGGGCAATCCATTGTTTATGACAAAAACAAGATCCCACCATTCTCCTCCTTCCTGGAATACTTTTCACATCCTGCAGTTTTTTTTTAATTTCAGTAACTTCTCTGCTCCTACGGAAATTGAAGGGAAGCTTTTATATGACAACCTTTAATGATCTAAATTAATTCCTAGAGCCTACACAAGTATTTCCTTTCCCATGAATACTTAAAACCCTTAAATGACTTGTGATTAAATTGAATCTGACATCCCGCAAATGCATTACATTCCCTTGCACCTAGAAAAAAAAATTGATTGTAGATGGCTAGGTTTGGCTTCTCTTTTCTTTCAGAACTAGAAGTAAAAATTGAGGCAGCAGCTCTTTGAAAGTTGCTTCCATTGAAAGGGGAGAGGGAGGACGACGAGCCAAAAATATTCAGGGCATTCCCAGAACGGTTTTAGGGCACTTCACAGAAGCATGACTTGAGTATATTTGGTGTAAATAAATATTCCATTAAGGGAGGTATTTTAACTTAAGCTAAATAAAGTGAATCCCATGCTTCCTCTATCACTGCAAACAGGCTACGTAACACCCAGAATTACTACGGGGTGTGTGTTGGGGAAATACTAAAGAACGTACAAAGTTCATTCGCACACTCAAGAAAAACAGCACTAATTTCTTCTCAGTGTTTGGTCTGAGTTAGAGAGCAGAGCAGAATGGTCTAAGTATCCAAAACCCAAAGTACCATAAACAGACTTTGGAGCTCTCTAGCTCCAGACTACAAACAACAATTACTTACAAACAAGTGCAAATAATCAGCCAACAAGACTGGTTCTAGCAGCCAAACAAACAGACCAGTGGTAAACAGGCAGGTGAAACAAACCACAATGCAGTGGGTTGAAAAGAAAACTACAACAGGCTTAGCCAAAGCTAATAGTGGGAGGGTAACCAGGCTTGAAAACTAGAATTTCAAAAAGCTCACAAGGTCTCCTAGCCTGTACCAGAGACCTTTAGGTATAAAGTAATCAAAGTACAAAGATTTCTTTCTTTCACTTGCTCTAGTTACCGTGTCAGCTTGGACGGAAAGTTTAAAAAAAAAAGAAATCCCCAAAAAACCACACTTATCCAAATGAAGTTAAGACTGCCTCTTCAGCTGAGCCTCCCTGTCACCTCACTGTTACTAAATAAATAAGAATTTCCTTGGAAATAACCAGACTACTAAAGAATAAGTCATTCCAGGTTAGAAAAAATCTCTCCAGCAACAATATCAGCTAAATACATCATTAAACAAAACCACACACACAGACACAAAGCCTGGAGGCAGATTCACAGTACTGAGTTACCTACGAATCAGAAGACAATGCATTTTCTATTAATTTCTCATTCTCTTAAGAACACTGCAAAATGGTCACACCCGGTACTGTGCCATACTGAAGAACTGTTAAGTTACATAACGGTGTGTTTTAAAAAAGAAAATAATTGTAAACTAATTTAAAATATACACCAAAAAAAAAGGAAAATGGGCATTTCTATGCATTCTTGTCTGTATGTGGCTCAGTTTAGCTTTGCGGGTTTTTTGCTGTAGAGCTCTTCCTGGACAGGTAACTGACACCATTGGTTTGCATCTCTAACACTTCCACTCTGTTCAGGTAAGCTGCTCTCAAAGAAGTCCTACTGGTTTAGCTTCACCACATACAAAACATTTGATTAGAATCAGTCTTTCAGTGCTTGCTTTATTTTCTTTAGCTATTTGACTTACCTTTTAAAATCATCCTTAGCTTGACTGAGCTTGTGGAAGCCAAACAGCACACCCACAACACGCCTTCAGCAAACAAGCAGTGATGACATGCAGACTATAATACATAATATTTCTACACTAACTGGTGAAAGAAGTTGCTTCTCAAAGCAGTAAGCCAGATCAAACACATCAGCACAGTGCAAAGCAGGGGACCCAGCTCTTGATGTAGCAGATACTTGAATCCAGTGTTGCAAATTCTAAACTATCAGTGTTTTGCAGCTAGGCAAAACAGCAGCTCCCAGCCTTGAAGAGTTCACTACTCACTTAAAGCTAGGAGCCACCACCTCACTTAAAAATGCCACAGCCAGATGCCATGCAAAGACATTTAAGCCACATCTGGTACGGTGCCATCAGTATGTCAACCCCTCTCTAATAAATCACGATGCAATGTGTTTGTGAAGATGGGACTGTGAGTCAATAGCAGATGTATGTAACATCCATGCAATTCAGATGTTAAACAGATTTTATGATTTGACTAGACTTCATTAAAACTGCTTTTTCTGTTACTTCCCACGCTAGCTCTTGGTTCTTTGTAAAAGGGAAGGAAACAGTGATCCAACTACAATGTTACTCCTACTCCGAGAGTGAGGGATAACAAGTCTCAGGTCCATCTATTTCATTCACCTTTCACTGGCTTGTATGCAATAGCTAACAGAGTTTTCTTTATTGAAACGCATTTTCCTCTTCCATTTGAATCAGGAAAAGCAAACAAAAGAAAAACTCCAGGGTTAATATGAAGTGCTGGGGAAAAGCAACTTGATTTTTCTTAAGTAAAATACAAATGAAACCAAGAAAGACAGGACGGTGATGCAGCAACTGCACAACACAGAGAAGATATGGCTTCCAGTTCTGACCCTGCTGTGGAATTCCTGTGCAGTCTTGCAAGATCATTTTACTTCTGTGTCCCTACTGATTTGAAAATAGGATCCTATCATGCCAGAACATGGGTACTAATTTAGAACTGAGGTATCACCATGGTGAATGTTGCCTATATTCAAATGCTGATGTGTCCATCACAGAAAATCCTAAGCAGCTACAGCTGCAAAAAAAATGAGCACGGAGCTTGAGATGCTAACCTGAGATTTGGGAGAACAGGGTTCTACTCTGAGCTCTGTGTCAGATGACTTCTGCAACCATGCACAAGTCACTTCATCCACATTTCTGAAAGAGTGCAGCATTAGCATACTGCCCTAGTGGACAGCTTTGCTATGAGGAGGATCAGACTGAAGGACGCACTACTCTGACACTGGGATAACAGAGGACACCAGGTGACATGGTGCTTGGCTCTGCACAGCTCCTTAAACCTGCTCCCATTTAATGCAACACTACCACTTGCTGCTTGCTGACTGGGCAAAAGGAAACTTGCCCTCTTCTCATCTCCCATTTATAAGTTTCAAAACTCAACTTCAAATTAAATGACATTTTCTCTTTATTAGTGGTCTAATCAAGCATGACTTTCTTCATCTGTTGAGGTATTTCCCAAGAATCACTCACTGACGATAGTTACAAAACTACTTAAACAAAGCATTAAAGAAAAGTTATTCAGGCAGAATTTAGGGCTGAAATGTTTTCCCATCTGCAACTGAATTCAGACTTGTGAAGTGAACCGCACATTCATTTCAGCACTTAGAGTTACATGATTTTTATTTTAAGGTTGTATGTCTCAAACTGCATTTCATTAGCCTCTTTTGCCAAATGAGATGAACGCTTCCATCTGTTTCAGTGAAGGCACTTCGGCAATTTCACTTGGCTCCATGCATTACTACACTGGGAAAATAAAACAAATACACAGAGGTAGGCAGTACTAGAGTTCACCTTGGCTGATATTTTATTTTATCCTATGTCCTTGACTATGCACATGTTCCTCCCATCTCAGAAGTACATGGAATACACAAAAGAAGTAATAAGACCAGCAGAAAAAGAAAATCAGAAAAGGTGGGAATAAAGAAGTGGGAGCAAGTTATCATAGTCCCACTTTTAAAAGAGCAACTGAAAATTTGCTGTGTTTACAGTACCTCAATGGTTTCTATGTCAGATGTGATCAGTTTACAAATGCTAGCTGCAAGCCTCCTGTGCTTCCTAACTAATTCAGATCAACAGTGAAAGTAGCACTTGCCAGCATCCAGGCATATTTAAAAGAAAAGGAAATCAGGTCATTTATTCAAAGTACGTTTATAGACATAAATGCCTAATTCACATTGCTGAAGAACTGGTCAAAGTAACTTCTGATAATTTAAGCTCTGAATTTTGTCTTTTCACTTTGAAGAAAATGGTAAAGTGAGTGTTTTTCTCATTATTTAAGTTTTGATTGCACTTATCAACCATATGCGCGGATGGGCAGCAGAAATCCACACGGTCCCAGGATGTCTCCTGGATATTTAAGTCTATTACTCTCGGCAGGCAATCACACCATGAGTACTTTTTTATGAGCCACTCAAAATCCAAGTCCCAGCTCTTTAGGCTCTTGACCCTGTAAGTTGCTGTCATAAGGCTGTTTCAATACCTCTTGTCAGATGGCTGGAAAATATTCTCATCATCAGATCAGACTTACTCCAGATTATATCCAGCTCTTCTTATGTCAGATTTGTCCATTACTTTTTAAGCCTCACTGGCTGGCATTTACTCATATCCTGTCACGCACAGCACTTAGGCAGTTTCTTCTCCACCCTCTCACCTACAGGTCGCTATTCTTTACAGCCTTCCCAGGGAAACTGCCTGTCACCAGCACACATAAACAATTAAGTTCAAAGCACTCTTTTTTTTTTTTTTTCCAGTAGTGGTCTTGACACTGTTTTCCTTGAATATTTTCCATGGCAAGAGAAGTATAAGTGGTATAACCAATATTAATTAATTAATAAATGCTGAGTGATGGAAAAATAATTACAAATACTACAAATCACTATTGAATCCTATTGAATTGCTTCCAACAACGTAACAGTTCAAATCCCTCCCTAAAAAACCCAATGACTGTGTCAGCTTCCTGTGTTCAGTACATCTGAAATCTAGGTGACTTTCAGCAACCGTTTTATAAGCTCTGACACTGAGTAAAGTAAAATACAATGAGGGATTCAAAGCAAAGTATTCATGAAATTCAAGACGAATGTCCAATATGTAACTCCAAACTGCTAAGTATTTACCAGCCACTTAAAAATAAAGTTATTAATTACTTCTGCTTTCTTTAACCTAGAAAGCACTAGGTACTTTGAAAATACAAAAACTTTTCAACTTCTAAAAGTTGAAAAGTGGCCAGTCAACACCTAATGAGGGTAGAGAAACTTGAATAAAAATCCACTTAGGTCACTTTTTAGTCTGGAACAATGGACAGTACAGGACATGCAGGAAAACAGCACAAGACAAGCAAAGTATAGACTTCCAGTTGCAGTTATCACTATTTCACAGATTTCCTCACCCAAGATAATGACCAAGATGTT
Organism: Callaeas wilsoni; assembly: GCA_013398955.1. Taxonomy (NCBI): domain Eukaryota; kingdom Metazoa; phylum Chordata; class Aves; order Passeriformes; family Callaeidae; genus Callaeas; species Callaeas wilsoni. The sequence continues at coordinate 77,210 of VWPU01003747.1, forward strand.
GACCTTTCTTCCATGAACTCTAAATGACAGAAGTTTCAGGATCCAAAACATTCCTTGTCAATGAGCTTGCAAATTACTTCGCCATTGTGTAAAAGAAATTTTTTTGTTTTCAGCCTGTTGCTTGACCATTAAACTTCATGTACTCCAACTCCTCTGCAATGATGACATTTCACAACGCTTCCCACTTCACCTTTGCTACTCAGTGGTATAGCCATAAACCTTTCTCCAGTCATCTATTTTCCAGGCTTGACTGACCTAACCTCTTTGGAGTTTCTCCACGAGAAATAATTTCACAGCTCTCAACAAAGAATTGCTAAGGAAACCCTATTTTTTTAAAAAGAAACTATGATTTCATTTTTTTAATGAGGTAATACACTTTAACAAGAAAATACACTGTGTGAGACACATGCACATGGATGATTCTTACAAGAGTATAATGACATTTTCTCTTCTATTTCAGGCTTCTAATGTTTGATTTGCCTGTTTGCTTGCTACAAAGCATTACACAGGTATTTTGGAGAAATGCTTTCAATTACTCCAACTAATCCTTTCTTTGGGATAATAACAGCTCAGTTTGATTCCATTCTATTTCTCCATATAAATTATATGTGTATATATTTCACACTTTCTTTGTGCATTACTTCATACATGTTAATACTGGACTTCACTTCCCATTTCACTATCCAGTCCCTTGATAATGCAAAATCTTTTCACAATGCTTTGTCATTTTGACAACAATTAGCAGCTTTTAAACTATTAAACACCAGTCTTCACTTTGCTCCCTCAGTTTTTCAGAAACCACTTGTAAACCCACCTGTCACCAAGGTGCCAGGTGGGTTTGTAAGTGGTTGTAAGTCTCACAAGCCTCTCATCACATATGATGGCATAATTTGAATTTGCTGGTGTTGTTTTGTTTGTTTGTTTTGAGAGTTCCAAGCTCTGCATATTGGCCACAACATTCCCTGCTGATTCCTTCCAAGAACTCCAACAGACCTGCAAGTCATGCCTCCCATTGAAATAACCCTTCTCTCTGCATATTTTAAAAAAAAAAAAAAGCAAGCCTTGGATGAATCATCAAGGCTGGAAGAGACCTTTGAGATCATCCAGTCCAGCCATTCACCCAGCACTGCCACTGTAACCCCTAAATCACTAAACCATCACCCAGCACATCCAGACACCTCTTGAACACCTCCAGGGATGGTGACTCCAGCACCTCCCTGGGCAATCTATTCCAGCGCCCGATCACCTTAACAGTGAAAAAATATTTTGTAATATCTAATCTGCATCTCCCCTGTCTCAGTTTAAGGCCATTTCCCCTGGGCCTGTCATTGCAGGCACAGCAGATGGACCTCACTACAGCCTCATGCCAGGTTGTTGTAGAGGGCAACGAGGTCGCCCCTGAGCCTCCTCGTCTCGATCCACATAAGAAAACACCTCCTAAGAGCTGTCTTCAATCAATTCCAGCACACAGACTAGAAGTTGAGGGATGCCAGACCCAAGTTTACTTCCTGCACTCACCGGCATTTCAGACCCGTGCACGTAGAAGCCGCACAGGGTGACTTCTCAGGAGTCCTATCTCTAAAAAAAGCCCTCAGTTTCAGAGGAAACACAGAAATAAACAGCGAAGCAAGGCTCTGGGAGCATACCAAGGCTGGAAACGGCTCGGGAACAAAGAAAAGAGGGCGCTGCGCACCACATACGCTCCCCCACACGCCGGGGCACGGTGCCCTCTTCCTTCCCTCAGTCAATCCGAGCCGAGAGGAACCACCACAGATTGCGGGCCCGGGGCGGCGGTGCGAGGGCGGGCGGGGAGCACCTGCACTGCCCGTCGCAGCCGGGCCAGAAGCCGCCCCCCCGCGCCCCGGCACTCACCGCACAGCATGAAGAGCAGCACGCAGGCCAGCGTGGCCACGATCACCAGCAGGGTCAGCCCGATGCTCTGCCACATGGCGCGGCCGGGGGGAGCCGACAGGACCCGGGCCGGGCCGGCGGCCGCGGCGGCCCCGCTCCTGCCCCTCCTCCTCCCGCCGCCGATCGCCCCGGCGGCCAGGAGGGGCGGGGCTCCCGGAGCATCGCTCTGGCGCGGGGAGGGGCGCGGGGCGTGCTGGGAGGTGTAGTTCATCTTCCACACAAGCCGGCTGGAGAGGAAGGGCGCTCTCCGCCAGGCAGGACTACAACTCCCGGTGTACCCGGCGGCACGGCGGTGATGGCTGGGGGCGGTGAGGGCTCCGTGAGGGCAGGGAGAGCGGCTGGTGTGGTAAAGCCCAGGGCGGTGGCGGCGGCTGCAGCCCGGAGCGCGGCAAAAGGTGCGCGGGACACACGGAAAGATGATTCAGGGCCAGGCTGGACGGGGCTGTGAGCGGCCTGCTCTGGTGGAAAGTGTCCCTGCCCAGAGCAGCGAGGTTGGAACTGGACGATTTTTAAGGTCCCTTACAACCCAAACCGTTCTATGGTTCCAGCACTCTATGACTTAGATTTAGGGGTGGTGCAGACTGATTTCTTGATCCTCTTTCTCCCTCTTGCCATTCCTGCCCTTGTGTCCCCGCAGTGGGATCGTGTGCAGGGACAGCAGGAATATCTAGGCCTTAGCCAAGGAAGCGATTCTACACCTGTGCCACCCTGACATGGTTCAAATTCCACCTGACCTTGCCTCTTGCCCTCTGTTAACGTGATGATAGCACATCAAAGCTGGCCTTTCCCACTTAAAAGAAATCTGAGGAAATAATATCTCCCAGAATTGTGAGATAATCTTAATTGTGATACAGACTTTGCTGTTAGCACTGGAATAAAGTTATAATTTTCCTTTGTAGTGTAAAATATGCTGGTTAATGTTTCTAAAACTACTGGAAACGTGTGTAAGTCCAGTGCTACAGAAGCTTAATTTCCCATGGGCATGCCACCATTGCAGTGACATGTCAGAGAAAGCCAGTCCAGTTCTTTGTTTCTTTTATGCAGTATTTAAACATCTCCCCATTTAAGTGAAGTGAAAAATTCTTTTTTTTTCCTGGACTCTGAGCATGCCACATGCCTCCTCCTTTCAAGACACCTGTAAACCAAAATTACCTGCACATGCAGTCCCCATCCACATCCTTAAATTTGCTGTCACTTCACCAAATCAAACTTGAGTTCTCTCTTTCTGATCCTAGCCTTCTTTTCCCATCATTCCAAGCCCTTTTTAATACTCTGCCTGGAGTATTAAACCACTTAGCATGTCTTTTGCAAGTATCATTTAATTTGAAACATATTTTCTGTTATTTTCCAAGTTTTTACTTTGTCATGTCTCCCGATCTTTAAGTGTTACTATAATTCTCACCTCAGCAGTTGTTACATATACTTAAGCAAGGTTTCTTTGGTATTGCAAACAAAGCAAAGTAGTAACAGTTGCTACCATATTAACTTTTGAAAAATAAGCTTACTCCTAGCTGCACTGTTCTGTTTCTCTGATTTTTTGCTTATCATCTGCAGTTAGAGTAAATTCTCTGGATATGGGACTGCTACCTTCTCTTTTCTGTAAAATAGCTGTCACATTTTAAGGCTATTAAAATATTCCAAATATGTCATCCTATGGTTCAAAACTGGTATAATAATAATAATAACACAACAACAATAATAATTATAATAGTGTTTGATTAATTCACATCACATCCCTAAGCATCGCAGAACCGCACAGCATTCGGAACTGAAGAAAGAATTAATCTTGGAATCAAGTAATTTTAGAGCAATAAATATATGTGATCCATGTATATATCCCTTGGATATACATGGAAATATACATATATATATATATATACATATATATATATATATATATATACATGGTCATACATGCATGATCAAACATATATAGTACTGCTCAAGGCAATATGGAATTTCAGGCACACAGTGATTCTTGGAGTGTCCTGGGTCCTGTGTAGGGCTAGGAGTTGGACTCGATGATCCTGACGGGTCCCTTCCAACTCAGCATATTCTCTGATTCTAACAGACTAGGAAGTAAAAAATGAAAACAAGTAGCAGTTAGAGTTCTCATATATTCTGTACAGGTTGAATGTTTTCTAATCCATGTATGTTCAGTTTGGAAAACCTTAATCTTACTTATTTGTCCCTTTCTCTAGTTTATTCACCAGGCTAATCACCTTGTTGTAGAAGGCCATCAGGTGAGTTAGGCATGATTTCCTGCTCATAAATCTATGTTGACTTGTCACAGTTACCTTGACCTTCATGTTTTCGAAGACCCACATGAATTCCAGGACGATTTTCTCTATGACCTTTCCAGGGACTGAGATGAGGCTCACTGGCCTGTAGTTGTCCAGACCTTCCTTCTTGCTCCTCTGGAAGACAGAAGAGATGCTTGGTCTCATCCAGTCTCCGGGAACCTCTTCCAGTTAACAGCGTATTTCAAAGCTAATTGAGAGTGGCCTCTCAGTGACATCAGCCAGCTCTCTCAGCAGTGGAGGACACAGTTTCTCAGGCCCTGGGAACTTAAGATATTTCCATTCTGTTGAAGTGTTCCCTAACTTTGCCCTCCTCCACTGAGGACAAGTTTTCCTTGCTCCAGACTTTAGCTCTAATCTCTTGCCTGAGACTGCTGACTGCCAGTATGGGCGAACTGCTGAAACTGTCCTCAGGACAGACATAAAAAGGACTTTCTGGCATAATGACTGAGGCACTTAAACAGGAGATAGATGTATAGGTGAGGGGTAACTGGGCGTGTTACACTGTAACCAAGCCATGAGGTACAAGAAGAAACTCTTCTTCCTCCAACCATTTGGTCAACACAATCTTTGTTATGCTATTTTTCCCAAAACATGAAATAAACCCTTTCTTTTGGGCCCCTTGGAACAGACTGTGTCAGTTGAGACTTATATGCAGATCTCCGTCTGAATGAAAAAAACCAAACATATTACATGTATTTTACCTAAGACTTTTCTTCAGATGAAAGTTAAATGACAGGAATAAATACACATCTATCCCACTAGATATCATTTCATGTGCTAATGTGCCAAAAATCTGTGCTATATCAATGAAGATGCACTTGGAATAAGTGACCTGCAGTGTGGGCATTATTATTTTTCAAAACCCTGTAAAATCACACAAAAGCAAACAGAACTACTGTTGAACATATGAGATTTTTCTATTCACTGAAGTTCAGATAAAAGGTTACTTATACAAATCTAATCTTGTTATATCCAGTTCCTTAAGTGTATATGTGTGAAGTGGAGTCACAGAATTGGATATAGCTCATCCATTCCCTGAGGAGGATGGAAAAACCCACTCATGCCATTATGACCTTCTATCCATCCTCTTGTTACGTGCTCACTGCATACTATCAATATTCTACATTTAACACTTTTTCCTGTGATGCTCAACACTGATCAATCTTCTCACATCTTCTCTCAGCATGTACAACCACAGACACACTGAGATGTATTTTGAGGGTGGGGAAAAGAGGATGCTCACGCTGTCAGGCAGCAGGACTGCAGCACCAGACTGGTGAAGGGGCAACCCAGGGGGCCTCTGCCGAGCACTGCACCAGACCACGGGCTGGCTCACAGCAGCAGCATTTCACACGTTTCCGCAAAGCAGCAAGGCCCCACAATGCTGTGAATAAGAGAGCTAAGGACTCTTTAGCTCGGGGAAGAGAGGTGCGAATGATGAGGGCACAAACCTTATTTTCAGGGTGTGAGAGCTGATGCATCTAGACCAACCAGTTGTTTCACAGCAGCCAGTTAACCAGTGTTTGTGTTTGCATAGCAAGACAAGGGGAGGGATTTTATTATGCCTCCCTCACCTGGGAGAGGGCTGAGGCAGACAGACACATTTGAAGAATCAACTGATTTTTGATTGCGTCTTTGGCCTGTTTTTGAGCCGGAATGTGGGGAAAATCTCATGCCTCCCTTTATTTGTAGCACAGCTTTTGCTGATGTCAGGTACTGCTGCAAGTGCTCAGTACTTCAACAAAGTATCTCATGCTTGGTTACCTAAAGGGAGACAGCAGAAGGAGGAATGAAATCATTGACTAGCTGTAAAACTTATATGTAAACAGCATAGAAATTATTCTATATAAGGCATGTATTCTGGTCCTGAAAAGGAATTTCAGCCACTTAAATTTTTTTCTCCTTTTCCAGACCATTGCATCATTCATGGCCTCCTGTTTGTTTATTATCAACCACACCCTGCATTGATGAAGTGGGAGTCTTGCCAAAAGCCATTATTGCAAATAAGGCTTAGTAAAATTAATATGGGCAGGAAGAGCAAGTTAAAGTAATCCAGGCAGTTTTTGTTCTACAGTGTCCTAATTTTTTAATCCTTCTCTTGGCACGTGCAGTATCTCTGAAGGCAACTGGCAACCATATTAACTACTGGAGCCGAAATAATGTATAGGAGCTTGACTGCCTATCAGTTGTACCCCAGAAGCTGGGCAGGTAGTGATAGTCCATGCGGAAGGTACAAATGCCCCTTCTGCTGTTGAGAATATACTCTTCGACCTTCCCACTGCTAACTTTCTTTTGGCATTAATACACTTTCTTGCGTCAGGAGTACAGAGAAAGAGCTCTCTTCTACCCATTCCCTCTGCGTTACGCTGTTACTCATCACACTGTGAGCTCTTGGATGCAGGACTCAACACAGCAAGACCACGGTCCCAAACTGGGACCTCCACAAGCTACCCTAACACAAAATACTGGCTGCTCTAAGAGAGAACGTTCAGGTTCATCCACAATTCACAGCAGTTAATGCCAGCAGGCTCCTCACAGGAGACGTGCAGACAGCGAGGAACAGCGAGGAACAGCAAGGAACTATGGTCTTTTGTAACAACTCACCTTCAGTATTTGCTTTGGAGCCATCATGCTTTTTCCCAGTTCTTGGCTGACTTAAATGAACAACACAGACTACTTGTATAAAAATGATAAGCCTAACAGGGATGAGAAAATTCTATTAACGTTAATTTATAGAATACCAAGCTATAGAACTAAATTCTATCTGAGACCGCAGCCAAGGACTTTTCCTGTCGTAAATGCTTTCCAGCTTTAGCCAAGCCTTGTAAGAGTAAACACCAGCAATGCTGGTTTGTGTCCAAGAGAGGGTGCTAAAACAAAGTATTTACTGCAAAAACTCACTAGCTCCACAATTGCTCAATTCAATGCTTCCTACAGCATAAATTTATTTTGACTTAGTTTTTGTTTTACTTGCTAGCAGCTGGCAATTTAATACAAGATTTAGCTTTACTGAGATATTACACCAGCTGTATTTTCAAAGCTGAAAATGACATTTAGAAAGAACTAACCATACCAGAGAAAGACAAAGGAATAAACTTCCGAATTTTCACTTTAGCCCAGTTACTCAGATTTGATTCCATGCACTTTTATTGCTGACAGTTCTGAGTTAACAAAAATTAACAAAAGTGAGCTGAAGGAGGGGAAATTTAGGTTAGATATACAGAAGACCTTTTTTACTGTGAGGGTGGTGAGGCACTGAAACAGGTTGCCCAGGGAAGCTGTGGATGCCCCATCCCTGGCAGGGGCCAAGGCCGAGTTGGATGGGGCCTTGAGCAGCTGATCTAGAGAAAGGTGCCCCTGCTTATGACAGAGAGCTTGAAACTAGATGGCCTTTAAGGTCCCTTCCAACTCAAACCATTGCATGATTCTGTAAAATTCTGTCACACTGACCTTGTAAATCCCCATGGTGTCACTAGCAAAATCGAAATCTACAGATACATAACCATTGTCCTGTGCCAAAAAAATTAGAAAAAGAATGGATAACAGAAGAAAGAAATCCTCTTTCACCTGAGCTAGATGCTCAGATACAGAAGAGACATTTTGCCAGTGAGTTAGATAGATGCTGCTGACAGAACAATTCTGTGAAACAGGCATGTCCTGAGCTTAAATTCCAAACTTTGGAAGAGGTCATGGTCAAGAGAAGTGACTGCTAATAGTAGTGGGAGACAGAAAGACTTTTCTTTCTCAAACTAAAATTTTATCCTGCTGATTGAAACTTAGTGGGAGCTGAGTGTTGCTGGTAGTTGACTGATCAGTGGTGCCTTGTCCACCCTGTTTCCTACTGAGCCACAAGCTCAGAGGGACCTGTCAGCTCTGAAGTCATTGCAACTCAAAGGTGCTTTTCCTAAGATGCAGAGATATCCAAAACCTGACTGGACACAGTCTTGGGCAGCTGGCTGTAGGAGGTGGATCGGACCAGATGATCTCCAGAGATCCCTTTTCACCTCAACCAGTCTGTGATTCTGTAAATTAGGTAGTTTGTGACAAGGTGCAAGCTAGAGCAACCCCTAGACCAGCAGTGCTCAAGCTAACTCCCTGTGGTATTGCACTTTGAACAGTGGTGGTTGTGTAACAGCATTGCCCCAGAATGAAGTGCTGTTTAAATTGCCTCCTCTTACTCTGCTTGTTTTCAGGGAATTTCAGCTGGAACTAAGCAAGTCTATTTGTCCATATGTCAACTTATTTTTCTGCCTTTTATCTCAGGACAATATGCTGTTCAACAATCCCTGAAAGCTGACTGGCAGAGGTCTGCTGTGCTTGGTGCCTAGGATCCAACTAAATGCATAGCATCACTCTTCCTACAAAACAGATGAATCCAAATCATGCCACAGCCCTTAAATCTCCAAATTCAGGTCATTAGTTAGGTGTTAAAAATATCCATAATGCTATTTCATCTTGTCTTAGATGCCACCAGAATCCTATTTGTTCTTCGTTGGAGACACTATTGTTTTTATAAAAAAGAAAGTTGCTACTACAGAAGAAAACTAGTTAAGAAATGAAACTATTAATTAGTATGAATACAATGTGTCAGGAACAAGGAACTGAATAAATTAGAAATGTTACATCTTTACCAAACTTGAATCTATGTTTCCTTTCTGTTTTAGACAAAGAAAAACAAGAATAAAGACTAAAATACCTTGTATTACCATATTCTTAGGTCTAGATTTGGCCTGACACACTAACCCAGATTGTTTTGGACTATAAAGAAATTGGAACAAAAATTGTGAAGCCAAAGCATTGCCATGCACTGGGTCACTACTATGTTCCTCTGTCAGTCAGCTTCCAAACTGCTCCTTGCTCTCCAGCACCTAGAGAGTGCTGAGTCTCTTAGACAAAGAGGACAATTTTCTGCTTAGGGAACAATTTCTCTGAGGACAAAATAGATAGCAAAAACTATTTCTCCCCCGTATTTCAAGACAGTTTGTAATGACACAAAGAATTAAATGAATAACCTATGGAAAAGACAAAGTAGGGGAAAGGCTAGCAGGTCAACCTCAGGGATTGTGGCAGTTAGTGTAGACTAACACACTGGAATTTGGAAGCTTGAGCAAACAAGTTTGTGTTTGTAAAAGTGGGTTAGAAATTACATAAGGACACGCTTTCACGTGAATCTCCAGGCAGTATCATTTCTGGGCGGACAGGCAGCCCCAGGAAGATTGCCATCCTCACTGCCTTTGGTGGATCTGTCTGTCTAGAGCCAAGAGGAAGCAAGAGCTGAAGTAGTACATGGACAAAGAGCCTATCAGGAAGGAAGTCTCAAGGTCCAGAACATCAGTGCTACATTTTGGACAAATATAGCATGTCTGTACATCAAGTATTCTTTAGTTTGTGAAAATTACACCAGTCCTGCACCACACATGGTCCCCTTAACTTATTTCTACTGTTTGTCCCACTGAAACTGGGAAACAGATCTCTGAGCTCTGGTCAACAAAACTATGAACACACAGAATTGAGAGGGTAGCTATGGAAGTGTATGTATGGATATGTAATTTCTTGACAAGTTTTCCTTTAGTAAATAAAATAAAAATGAAAAATATTACTAGGTTTTAAGAAATACTATTTTGATTTCACATGTCAAATATTTGTTTATTAAAAGCAGGGGTAAAGAAGCAGGAAATTTTCAATCAGTTTTAGGAGTTTAAATAAATGTTTTATAGGAGCTGTAAGACTTCATTAGCACTTAGAACAAAAATGAGTTTTGAAGGTGTGAGATTTTGTGCTTGTTACACCAAGCACAAAGCCACTTCCTTCCCTGACTCTTTTTCTGTTGTGTATCAGTGACTGACTTGTGAAAGGATCTGTAGCTCCTGTTCTATGTGATTTTTCTTTCCTTCCTAGTCAACCTAAACATTTGCTTATCAATCCTTCCCTAACAGACAGATCTCCTGGGAGATGCCACATTTAGGATCATAAAATCATTTAGACTGGGAAAGACCTCTGAGATAATCGAGTCCAACCAGTAACCATTAGGTGGTGCATCTCACTTTAGCACAGCGTGTGGAGGATTCAGGGCTTCAGGTTAGAGAAAGTCAGCTTTCAAATACGAGTGCTGGGCCATAGACCAAACACACGTTGAATGCAACAGATTTAGTGACCCTGTCTGCTCACAAAGTGGCCCGGCAGTGAATTGAATCTTCCCAACAGGGTAGATTCCAACAAAGGCAAACGGCCACCATCTGCTGTGACATCTGGGTCGGTGATGGAACAGCACCACTCAGCCTCTCCCCCTCCTCAGCTACTGCTCCCGACCACCTCCCCATCCCTCCCCTTTGCTCTGCCCTCTCTCGGCGGAGCCCCGGCCGTCCCTCCCGCCCCGTGCCCGCCCTTAGCCGGCGGGGGCGGGCGCGCCGGGGCCGGGAGGAGGCGGTGCCTTATAGGGCGGGCGCGGGGGCCGCGCCTGCAGAGCCGCGCCGAGCCCGGCGATACCCTGGACAGCGCCTCGCCGCCCCTCCGCCGCCATGGTGAGTGTCCCCGCTGCACCCGCTTCCCGCACACACGCCCATCCTCCCGGGGCCGCCTGCCTCGGACCCGCCGCTGCCCCTCTTCTTCCCTGCCCCCCCGCTCCTCCGGGGCCGCCGGAGAGCCCCCGCTGCCCGCCCTCCCTCCTCCCTCGCTGCTACCCCCGCTCCTACGGGCCACATTCGGGTCGTGATTTTTCGAGGGGAAAGAGGGGGCATGGCCTCAGATGCCCCCCAGCCCCCACGCGAGGCACCCGCGCAGCCCGCGTGGGTCGGGTCGAGCGGCGGAGCTTACACATTATAGGGAAGGAGGGAGGGACAGAGAGACCTTAGGGAGCAGGGGAGGAGGGATGGGGGAGAGGGAGCCCCAGGGGCACCCGCGCAGCGCGGGGAGCCGGGCGGCGTGCGGGAACAGGCACGTGGAGGAACGCGGTCCTGCGTGGAGGGAGGGCTGGAGAGAGGGAGCAAGAGATGCGCAGCCCTTGTGCATCCGTCTCCCCGGGGCCCCTACGCCCTGCCCCTCTCCGAGCAGGTGCATTCTACTCCGAGGTCCGTTTGAGCGTGTTACATAAACCGATTATTCCCGTTAATTTGTTATCTTAATAGAAGCTCTTGCTTTAGCCATGCATTCTGTAGTGCAACACTTTTTTTTTTTTCTCCCTCCCATGTAATGAATGAACAATGGAGTTTTAGATTCCTGCTCAGCATTTAAAACAGTTTAAGTGGAACAATGAAGTCACCTATTTAGTGAGCAAGACCGATTCCCCATAGCACATTGTGTCTTTGCAGTCATAGTAACTTTCCCGCGGGGGCTCGTCCTGTTTATAAACAGCAATGCAATAAGTGTAATGCCAACCTTACAAAGTAGGACGGTATCAAAGAAGTTTTTTGCAGCCTTGAATTTTGAGGCACATTGGGATGAATAATTTGATGAAGCTTATTGTATCAGAAGCTTGAGACACGATTACCGACAGAGCCTAGTTTTTCTTTTATATGATTTAACAAAAATACCTTTTTCCCCCCAAAATGTCCTTGTATCATACATAGTAAATTCTGCCTTCCTTGAATAAAAATCAGTTTGGACCCTCTCTCTCCCCATAAATCCAGACATGAATAATATTCAAATAGTCATTCTATGAATTAACTTGAGTCCTCTCTAAAAGTCGTGTATCCACCTGCTGTCAGTCTGAATCTGTTTCTCCTATGTATTCTATTTGCTACCAACTCGGCCTTGGGATGATAGATCTGAGAAGACCCTATTGAAAGGACCTGAAATGGTGCAGTAGTTTATGCTGCCTAAGCCCCCCTAGAGTGATGCCCACTACATAATTGAATTCCTATTTCCTATCCATTTGGAATATAAACACGAAAGCTATGACTAAATTACCATAGCTGCACAATGCCTAAGTTAATACCAGCCACTGATAATGTCTTTCTTGTGACAGAGGAAGAAGGTTACAAAGATACCTGGTGTTGCAGAAGGTAATGTGCATTATTTATCAGTAGTTCATACAGATAATACCCAGGTGCTCAGGAGTACTGAGGCAGATGGAAAGTTAAAATACCCTGAACTAGTTAAAATGTTTCATTTTGATTCCTTCCAAGATGAGATGAAGTCAGTTATTCCAGTGCAAATCAAGGAAACATTAGTTGGTAACATGGGCATTGGCAACCTCATACCAATGGAAATTATAGCTGAGACCTAGCTTTAACCTGTTCTTTCTGGTTCTTAGAGCTGTTCAGTTAATCTTGACATTTTTCTTGAAATGTCTGGAAGCAATAACCAGAAGTCACCATTCAGAGCTACACATGGGTTTGGATTAGCAAGTTTCACTCTTCTGTATGTTCAGTAACCTTAGTGTTCAAGAGTTGCTGACATTTTCCAAGCTTTGTTATTCGTATATAAAGGCATTCTGAAGAAAGAATTGCCAATCTGAGAAAATCCTTGAAACAGTATAAAGGCTGAAGGTTATTTTGGCTCTAAAAGTTGGAAAGAGTGACCTTGGAATAATAGTTACTGAAACGAAAACGTGAGCTATTGATGAAAGCTGTTGCAATGATGCTAATGCAGGGTTAAAAGTTACAGCACATTGATTTCTAGATGGACCTGGAGCTTGGGGGCAAGGGGTCGTGGGGACATTGGAGTATACTACCAAAGGTATCAGGAGCAAATGTAGGACAAACAGATTTTTGGCCCAACTGGTGGGAACATTGGCTAAGCATTCCCTTCTCTAGTATTAGCAGGTTAATGTTGCTAGTGTCCTTTAAACTCAACTGAGAGTTTTTTCAGCATCCTGGGTGTTCAACAATCACTACTATTTGTAGAAAGTTACATAAGAATACTTCCTTGTTTGTTTGTTTTGAAACTACATTTTGCTGAAGCAGCAAACCACTGCCATCATAAAGCATTAAGTATTTCCTCAGCATCCTCACCATATGAGGGCAACCACAGTGGGTTGGTTCTTCTGTTTGTGTAGTTCCCTGCAGCTCTCCTTGCTTCAGTGAATCTAGGTCAAATTACACTGGCTCAGGATTTGGCTGCACCCTTGAACTTTAAACCAATTACACATTTTGATTTGTCAGTGTATTTTCCAATGGGTCAAATCCCACTTTTACGGAGTAAGAGGGTGTATAACATTGCGCAGTCGTGGCAACTTATGCTTACAAAGAGACTAGATAGTACTAAGGTAAGCATAAACACGAGGACTGTATTTAATAGGTTCCAGTATCTATACCTCTACAAGAATCCAGTGATGGAGGGATAGACAGAAGCTAGAATATGTTTTTCATTTCCTTCAGAGGCTTTGATACCCGTGTAATCTGAAGTCAACACAGAAAGAGACACCTAACTCTTCTAAGCATTCATAAGCATCATGGCCACTATATCAGTGTATGCCCACATCAGGGATATGGACCTTGATATGGGCATACACTGATTGCAGAACATGCACAAAGGGCCCTAGAGAGAGCAACAAATGCCTCTTCTTTGTTGACAGTAGCCAAAATAAACCCCTGTCTCATTGTCCATGAGTGTTAGATTTTCTGAATGCTGCATGAGAAAGAGTATTGCAATGACAATGTTCTAGCCCCTGAACAGTGACACACAAACTGGAAGAGAACATTTTTCAGCAGACAGAGACCAACTCAGCACAAATACCTGATGACACAACATCCAGTGCTACAGCACCCACAAGATCTCTCCACCTCCACCAGAGTGAAGAGGGAACAGACTGCAGCAGCCCTGCCATCCAGAACCAGAGCGAGAAGGCAGGGGTTTGCCAGCTGACACAGAATTAATAAGCTATGAGACAACATGCTGCGAAACTGCATATAGAACAGAAAAAATAGACCCTACTTGCACAGAAACTCAAGAAGAGACATTGAAGCCTTTTGCACATGGTGGAATTGATTAGGAAAAAAACCTTCCAGGAACTGAAGTAAGAGTCCACCAATTCATTTGCATGGTTACAGATACCTGCTTATCAAAACCTGCATGTTGACCCTGCTGCTGATTCCTTTCATCTCTAGGAAGACTCTTTGATTCTTTGAGACTGATAATTGTATCTTCATTACAAGCAGCCTGACTTGTGAAAAAAAGCACACTCCTGTTGTTCATCAGGCACTCAATTTTACATTCATTTAACTTTATAACATCTCTTGGCTTTATTGAAGAAAAAGGTTAATCATATGCAAACACTTTAAATTTGAACCTCTGACTCCAACAAAAGCTGGGGAAAAAACCTGCAGTAGTATTTTCTTTAGGTATTAGTAACCTCCAAAGTGAGGCAAACGCAAAGGGCTGGTTTATTCCCTGATCTAAGCAAAATTCAAGTGTAAATAAATAGAATAACATCATAATTCTTCCTCATGCTTTCATGCCATGCTGTATGAGAGATTTATTAAACACTGCCTGTAAAACTGATTTAGAAGCTGAGGCATTGACAAGCCTCATGCAAACTGAGTCTGAAGTCTGTATTCAATGATAAAGTAATATGTCACAAGTGCAGCCTGATTTGTAATTAAAGAAGGTAATGGAGAAGGGGGGGAAATTATGAGGATGGAATTAAGTGTACCACTGGTTGTTCCAACCAGAGAGCTGCTGGGATGAGCCTGCCTTGTGAGGGAGTGGTGGAAAGGTACAAGGAGGATTGCCCAGCTGTAATAGAGAAGAAACACCCTGGGACATGCAGCTCTGTCACATTATAAATGCAACACTTCAGACTTTGAGCACACCAAATTTATCAGCCAATTTGTGAGCGCCTGGGAACAGTGGAGCTTGTAAATCCATTATCTGCATATACCCTCCATGGCTTGCCTTATGATATGCTAAGTATGCGGGCCACAATATCTGAGTGACTGCATCTTTACCCATGGGACTGCTGCACAGCTGACAAGTAGAGTACAACATGAAATTAAGTGAATATTTATGGCTTCTGTGGGGCTTTTATCTACCTAACTACCAGCAAAAGCCACTTAGTTTTTGAGGACTAGTTAAATTCAGCTTTAGGAGGGTAAGTAGAATCCTTTACATCTTCAGGAAATGACAATGAACATTATATTGGCATTAATACTGAAAGTACTCTGACATGATGTCAGTATAACAACAAGAGAGTGATAATTTTAATTATTGAGTTCATCTAGCTAATGACTTTTAAAAAGCAGTGCATTTCCTTTTCCTCAGTCAAAACTGACTGAGATAAAGGGACTCCCATACTGAAGGAAATCTAATCCTCTCTGGTATGAAATTTGTATACAAAGATGTGTAATTAGAGAATAAAAAATTAAGATCGTTTTCATCGTTGTTTGTAGAGATTTTGATTTTTTTCCCACTAAGGAGGACAGATATGGAGATGAAGCAAGAAATATTTCATATTCTGTGTCATCATTTGAAAACCGAACACAGCAAGAAATGGAAAATAGCAGTAGGATGACCAAGTTTTAGGTAAATATCCTAAACCCAAGCATAAGGAGCCACAACCAAACCACTCTTCCCCTAGTTCTTAAAGAACCTCCTACAGGATGCTAGTCAGTAGTCACCATTCATGACGCTTTGCAGCCAGCAAAGACAATGTGGTACAGCAACCTAACAGGAGGACTGACTTCCACACATGATAAAAAGTCTGCAGCTGTTGTTATTTCCTCTATGTGACAATAACTGATGCAGTTTACAGACATTTTGTATCATTAGGGCATTACCACGCAGCACAGTCATTAGCATTTTTATTCTGAGGAAAGTGTCGGTCTGGGTGTTTCCATGGTGTAATGGGTTTATGAGTCTGGGCTTTAAAATTCCAGTTATGTGTGGATTAAACTCCAGGATACCCACTGTTGGGGCTGACGGAGAAAGAGAGCTAATTAGCTTCTGCACCCTCTTATCCTGTGCCAGCAGACAGTGCTCTGTTATTTGGGTTCCATACAATTTTAAGGAGAGGTGTTCTTGGAATTCATTAGGGTTCATTTAGGGTTTTAAAAGAGGTAAATTTAGAATTGTTTTGGAGGAGGAGACATAAGAGAACTTCCATACTCTCTGTTTTCTTCTTTACTAAGCTTGAAAATCAACTGTCATTTCCTTTCCTCTCCTTGCCCAGTCTTCTTTAAACATGACTGAAGTCCAAAACATGAATTAGCATTTGAAATACAGGGTTTTGCCCTCAGGGATTTAAGGGAGAAGTGGAAGGAAGAAAAAAAGTTAAGGACCAGTTGCCATAAGAAGATATTTCCCTCTTTAATTGTTGTTTTGTGTTCTCAAGTGACACTTTGGAAAACAGGCATCAGATTCTGTTTCCTTATTTCCCTATATTACACTTGCATTTTCACATCCAACTAGAAGTGAAACAATACTTTGTTTCTTGCATTTTGCTAAAAGTATGGATAAAACTGTTCCAAAAAGCAAAGTGCCTTCAAATTGGCAAGGAGTAAATGGTTGGCAAACTTTTTGAGAGTGATTTCCTTGTCAGGGAATTGGCACTTTTCCTGGTAAGGCAGTTCTGAATATTACTATCCACACCCGCTTTCTCTCCAATTGTTGGCTGCAGCCAGCCAAGTTACTTCTGCTGCAGTTTAAAAGATTAGCTGTGAGGTTGTGCAAGTTCTGATCTGGTAGGAGTTGGTATTTGTGTCAGAACCATGTTTTACTGTGCAGACATTTTGGTTTTTTTTCAGAGTTTGTCAATAGTCCATGCAATTCCAGGGGGAAAAACATTAATACTGTTTTTATATTTATATGCTTGTCTATTTATTATTTAAATATCTTTATGTACTAAGTGGTTTAAACAATTTACATTATGACTGGCTACTCAAAATTATCCTCCTCCCCAAATTCAGATACTTGTGTGATATGAAAAATATCCCATGCAATGGGATATTTTTTAGGAACAGTTGCATCTGTCCTCTCAGCTGTTAGTATTATGTGCCTTCCTAGAGTAGCGTTTCAGTATTGCTTTGCTGTTACACCAGAGACTGTGCTGTGGATTTAAATCTGAAAATCAGCCCTTCTTACCTAGGAGTACCCACTTACCTTGACTTGACTTCTTTACAAGACGTATTTTTTAATACTGACAGAAGACTATGCATGAAGCCAGACAGTAAATCTGTATTTTCAAGTGAATGGGAGAAAAAGAAAAATCAAAGACTTAGAAAACAAACGTATCAGAAAACAGTTCAGATTAGCAAAGTCCTTATAGGTTCCTTTCTTCTTCCCACTTCCTGCTGCTACTGAAAGTAGAAATGAGAGATGTCTTCCAGCCAGTGGTGATCTTCACTCTCCAAATAGTAGACAGCTTATTTATGTGAGTTACCTAAGAAATCCAAATCTTCTCCCAAAAATTAGGTACGTCCACTGAAAAATTTGTTAGAAGAATCTGGATTTACCCTTAAAAGCACCCTTGGAAATTTTTCCTGTTCAAATACTGGAGCTATTGGCTTTATCTGTCAGCTTGATTATCAAGAACCATGGGAAGGTGGTGCTCAATCAGTCCTTCCCCAGAACTAGAAAAATAAAGTACATCACATCTCTAGTTTTATAGCATTCTTTTCATTTCCCAGGGCTCTATTTTCTGGCAGAGATTTAGTTACATATTCTCTCTAAGATTTTTTTATTTTTCTGAGATGTGTCAAAAGCATATCAGGATCTTCCTGCTCTCCTTTGAAAGCTGAGATACAGCTTGTGATTTCTTGGTGCTGAAACACATTTGAAACTTGTCTTTAAAACTGGCAATTTGTGCAAGGCAACAGAAAAGGTAGCATTTAGCTTTATTGTTCTGCAAAATACAAATAGCTCTCCATTTCAGTGAAAACTGAAATGAAAACCTTTTGGGTTGAATGCAGTTATTTCTTCCTTACTGCTGTAGACTTTGTAAGCCTGCATTTTAATAGTATCAGCAAAAACCCTTGAAAGATAAAAGGCTAGATGAGAGTTATTTTGCTTACAGTAACTTAAACAAAAACTAAAAACTATCCCTCATAACCTACCCTGGAGGAAAATAACTAATTTTTCCCCCTTTTACTAAATTAGCAGCATAATTTTATTTCAAATCTGGTGTAACTAAAATGTCCCCTCAGGAATACATTTCATATAATTTTTTTTCAGAAAATAATTTGTTTGTCAATCAGGAAGTCATTTTCTCATGTTTGCCAGACACCTTTGGGAGATGTCACAATTCAGATCAGAAAGTGTTTTGATGGAAAGCTACAAAGTTGAAAGCCACGACAGAGAGCAATATCATTAGAACAGGTGTAGTAGGGAAACAAGACAGCACTGTCCCATTTTCCCCCAGATGTGTTTTCCTGAGTTTAAAGAAGAGTATTTCAATATTCTGGCTTACTGAAACTCAGGTCTTGCTGAAGTTTGACATGCATGCTGCAATCACTTAATAAACCTAACAATTCCTGAGCATTCAATAGGATAAGGAATAACCTGATCAGCTGAAAATGAGAAACCCATACTAGTCCCCTGGTCTTCAGCAAATTTGGGGTTTCATGTGTTCTTGCTTCCTTTACAAAGGTGTTTCCCCACTGTTCCACATCCAAATATGAGCAGCATTGGTAAGACACTGGTGTAAGTGTAATTCTCAGACCCTTTCATTAGATGCAATAAGGTGGTTGTTTAAGCAAAGATGATACAATATTATTCAAATAGTGAGTCAATGTAAATTAAGAACACTGAACTAAATAATAAAGTAGAAAGCAAAGTGAGATCGTTAGATACTGTGACACTTCATTCATCAATCCAGAATTAGATGGGGCTTGAGAATTTGTTACCTGAAATCATCATGCATTTGACTCCATAAGGCAGTTTAGGATGTATTTTGATCAATATACAGTTGATCAGCTCCTCAGGTTAATACTGCAGGTAACTGAGTTTGAATTAGGAAGGAGAAATATGCACAGTCAGAATGAAGGAAGCTTTCGATTTCAGTTAGAGCCCTCAAGTAACACAGTGTTTATACCTACCTGGGGAAAGTACCAGAGGACATCTTCAGGCATCACCTACTGGTTTCTTTCTTAGAACCTTCGTAAAAGAAATCATTTGAAATAGATGGATTTTCTTTAAAATCAGTGATACTGGCAATTCTTTGCTTTTACTTGCTTACCTGACTCTTATAGCTGTCACACATTTACTCCCTCAACACATTTATAGATCGCATAGAGTTAAACAGGGGCATATATTTCTTGCTATAGTTGGTTTTCCGAGGGAAAGCTTCTTAGTGCTGCTTTTTTTGCCTGAGATATCTTAGTACTGTATGATATTAAATAACTAGATATACCATTATTATCTTTGCCACTCTTTCAGACAATGCATATCACTGGCAAACAATTATTCTGTGTCCGCTAGTTGGTTTTTCTCCCTTAGTTGGTGTTTTTGGGGGGTTTTTTTGAGTACAGAAGGTTCTCATTTTTTCTGTTTTTAAGGTTATCTGTACTGAAACTTGAATCAGTTGCAAGTGCCATCAGTGCTGCTTCTAACTTCTCCTGTAAAACAAATGTATTTATTACATTTACTTGTAAGAAATTGTCATCTCTTCAAATAGTTATTCCTAACAACACACATACAATGCAAAGTAAGAAGTGATGCTTATCCTTCTTGGAAACCTGAGCTTGTGAGGATATTCATTTTCTGGAAAGCGGTATTTGATCAGTGCCTGTGATGTATATCAGGTCTCAGATACTTCAAGCTGACCTTGCCAGCAACTCTGTTTTCCTCCCACCTGCTATCTGTCCACTACAGAGCAGCACTGAACCTCATAGATACTTCGCTATTAAGGGAAGCAAAAATCTTCCAAATGATGTCCATCTTTATAATGGCTGTTTCATCTGAGAACCAATTCAGTCAGTCCGGATGGGTGTGACGGCCACTGCGGTGCAGCGCTCCCATGGAGCTGTTATGTCATATGGAAATTCCCAACTTCAATGGCGCTTGACTTTACAGGTCAGCTTAGGCTGATCCTATCAGATGATCTTCCTGAATGCTGAAGAAAGCTAGCTGTGTGAAAAGCCTCCATCAAGAAAGCCGATCTTCTAATACTGGACATAATCACAAAGGCACAAGATGTATTGCAAGACCAGCAATACCCACTGAAGTACTGGATGTCTTCTAGTCACATTTTCTTTACATATTATTATATATTGTGATGTGCTTACCCTTTAGAATTTTTTGGGTTTTACTTTTCTTCTTTCAATCAGCAGTTACTGGTAAATGGTATCCAGCATCAAATGATAAATTAGGAGATAAATGTCTATTAAAACTCACAAGCTTGAAATCCACTTGGTTTAAAATTTGATGTACAGATTTTAGAAGTAGATATTTTTACCTAAAACTTCATGCTTCTTTCCTAGAACAACTTATACTCCTAATTGAAAAGCTTCTTGTACTGAGTTTTGTGCCCGCATTTGTCACACAGCAGTTAGACTGTTTTGTACATGGGTAATGACCTCGAAGTGAAATTGAAAGGCTTTGCATGTGTTGGAAGATTAAGGCTGAAACCTTAGAAGCTGGGATGTGAACTCTCTAATCCTCAGCAGCATGCTACAAACACCTCCCCCTCCTCCATTCTTCTCCTTCCCCTTTTTCCACTTACATCCCTATAAATAGCTCAGGAAAGGGTCTATCCACTTGGGCAGAAACTACAAGAAATGGCACAGCAAATGACTGCAAACCAAGAAAAACCATTTCTCTAGCTGGCAAAAGAACACACCCGGATCTCCTTCACCCCAGCTGTAAGAACAAGAGCAGCTGAGTGCTGTTACTTTTAAGGATGTGGCTAAAGCAGGATACAACATGACCTATGTTACCAGTCTCCGCATAGAAAACAACAGATAGAAAACATTCACATGCATACCTCAAACTGCAGCATTGAGTTAACTTGCCGGAGTCCTGCATTCCCTGTTTTTGAAGAGAAATTAAGATACAAGGGCTCCACTCCTGGCAGTGGGTCCAATGAGTCTGGCCAAGGGGACTGTTATATCCATATAGAACTCTGTTGGTTTCTCCAGCAGCCAGCACGGCATTTACCATGTGTAAATTGAGTTTGGTTATAATTGGGTGTTGGGTTATAATTGTGCTATGAACATGCCCCCTCATAAATCTGCTTCTTCCAGGGGCAAGGGGATAGGAATTTGTCCTGGTTTAATGTCCTTGTATAATTCAACAACTTGAGCAAATTAGACAGAGTATGTATCAGCATAGATTTTGCCTTTGGACAGGTACTTAGCCCAGTTTGACTAAGTGTTTCTAGGTGCAATTTTCCACAAAGGAAATACATCTGGGCAGAATTCATCTTAGTAGATTTAAGGTATAAATAAGACACTCAGTAGAGGGTTTGGGAAAAAAAGCAAACACATAAGCATTATTATAGATGTGCTTTTGTGAGTTTTAATCCCACTTTGTTCCTTTCTGGGCTTTCTGAATTTACAGAGGTCAGTAAAATCTTAATTTAGAGTTATTCCTTTTAAATATAATTCTAGTTTTACCGTTACAGTGAAAAGCTTGAAAGTATGACTTGAACTTCTAGATTGTGTAAATTTATGGAAACAAGAACTTGGTGGTTTAGTTCAGTAAAAATGCAGGGCAGAGGGGGTTTGATTTGGGAGATCTGTACTGAAAAGGTCTCTACAAAAGCTAGCCAAAGATATGAACACCTGTCTGCTCCTGTTCCAGCTGTGCCAGCTCCCAGGCACACAGCACCTCACATGAACTTGGTACAGAGTATTTTAAGAGCTCCTGTTTGGATAGTTTCAGTTAGCCAATCCCTTTATCTGAGATAGGTAACAGCTGTAGAACCAGCACTGCCAACAGCTCTGCAGTGTCTTTCCCAACCCAGGGGAAGTACAGCTGAGAAGCCAGTGCATGGGAGTCCAGCTCTCCAGGCAGCACAGTGGCTTTCACGGTACTTAAAATGCCATAGATGTTTAGCTCTGATTTAGTTTTTCTGTATGTTGATAAGGAGTTCAGGGCAGTTAAATAATTTCATCAAATGGAGACTGTTTCACTCATGAGGATGAAAGTATTTTCAAGACCATTATTTGTTTCTGAAAAAATAAGGTATCCTGTATTACAACTTTCTATTTACTCATGGAACCTTTTATATTTAAAACATGCTTCTGTACACATTCTGTAGCTATTGCGACTTTAAAGTACTTCAGGAGTATGAAATTAATAGTAGTGGACTTCACAAATTCATAATATATTGACTATATGTACTGTAGACAGTTAAGTGATGCAAACAAAATCTGTTGCATTTCATTCTTTTTCTTACATACAGTACCTATAGCATTTTATATATTAGAAGTGCATTCTACTTCATACATCCTGACTAGGAGACTTTGTTGCTGGTTTGAAACAAGTGTTAATTACATGTATGTCGGGAGCTGTCAGTTTTTCCAACATCTCTCACAGTTTTCCGTTTTTATTACATGCTTCACAGGCTGTATTCAATCTTCTACCACTCTTGTCCTTAGCAAAAGTGTGTCTATAAAGGGAATTAAAACTGCAGGAAAAAGTCTGAATTCAGCAATTATTTCGTTACTATTTTACAAGTTGAGTTTTTGACTTAGAGTTCTCTGAAGGGCTGCCGACAATTGCCTGTCAATGATTACAAGATATAAAAAGCACCCTAACTCTTTGTTTAATTTTTATATGTTAACAGTTTAATACTTTATTTTAATTTAATTTCTTGTCTTTTAAAGAGAAAAACACACAGCCCTACTTTTAAGTGTGCCCAGAGGAACCAGAAATGCTACCCACACAGATTTTCAAATACTCCTGCCTTGTCTCCCCTGCCAGCAACTGAGTACCCCCCAGCACTGGTACAAGCTGTTTAAGAAACTCAGAAAACACTGTTCACTAGGGGAAAGCCCCAGCCAGGGAACACATTTTATAAAATCCTTTTTGATCCCCCCTGCCTGTATCAGGAGGGGCAGGCAGTCCCTTCCCTTGCACATTAATCCCTGCCGTGGGGACACAGTTGCAGACATCTGGGACGGCAACCAAAAAACCTACTTCTTTGGCATAGAGTGCCCTTTGTCTTCCTGCACTGCCAGGATTGTGGGAAAATCAGAGCTCTTGCTTATGGGTTTTTTTGGGGGCTTTGTTTTAGTTTGGCGTTTTTTTAAGGTTCTTTGTCCAACAAGCCATGAGATCGTGTGCAGAAGCTTAGGATCTCCTGTTCATCTTAGATCGTGAAGTTTGTTACAGTAGAAAATGAAGAGGTTTTCACAGTACTAGAAAGGATCTGTTGTCAGCTTGTCCCTGTTTCTTTCCCCAGAAAAACGATCAATTATGTATGCCAAGTACAAAATAAAGCCCTGCATGCATTGTACCAACTTACGAAATCAGCTTCTGAGCAGCAACAAAATCTGTCTGCAAATAGCAAGGAAAACAAACTTATCAAGATATGACATACTGAGAAAACTGAGCTGCCGTGTAAACTTGTTGTAATTCTCTTCTGCCATTTCATTTGCTCCCTGTGCCCTTCTTATTTGTTTACTGTATGGGTCTAAGTGTAGGATGCGAGATCTTTGCTGCAAAAGCCGTGTAGCTGCACATGTATCAAATTTTGGGCAAACACTCTATACCCAGTACATATTTGGCGAATATTCTGTTTCAAAACCAAATAATCTGGTAAATCCAAAACCTTAAAAGGGTGATCGCCTCCTTTGTTTTGGTAGAATTATTTTCCTGTGCTTCTCAAAGTGCAGCTGGCTGTCTTCTTCTTATATAAGGAGAAATTGTGTATTGGTTCTTCATATGCAGTTTAGTTAGGCATCTTTTACCAAGCCTAGTTGTTTGGGAGCAGGTAAGTTTGGCTGTGCAAGCTTTCGTATTGCTGATGTAAAATTAATTCTGACACTGACCTCTCTTCCCAACGCCTTGTAAAGTCAACAAGAGCTGAACAGACCATTAAGAAAGCAACCGTAACAGAATTAACCTCTCTCTAAAAAAACTCTTTGGGGCTCTTTGCTTGTAACTTTAAGACCTGCCTACTCCAAAGGAAACTTTCTGTTTCCAAGGATTGTTGAACCAGTTCCCAAGGATTGTTGTTTTGCCTGAGAAAGTGATGTATTCACTCAAGCTGATAGAAGGAAGCAGAATTTTTATCTACTCTTTCATTTTTAACTGATTTCCTTTTTGTTTATTTCTTCACAGTCATACATTCTTGTCACATAGTCGCTGACAGGAATTATGCTCTGGCTCAGGTCATTCTGTCATTTTAAATCTGATTGTTAGAGCAAAGGAAAATGAGGTCAATAATTGCTACCATTTTCTTGGGAACTGACAGGCTACATCTGAGGTCTCCCTAGAGAAATCTTCTTTAATTACAAGTTAAGCTGATGTTCCCCTGTGTAGCAGGTAGAATTGAGCAGGATTACTTTTAAAAGGATTGCACTGATCTGCTTTGGTGACAGTTTCATTTTGAAATTCTGATAACAAGCAAGAGGATGGATTATAAAGATACGGTTCTTGGCAGTGTACCTGACTGACATATACTGCGAATTGGACCACAGCAGCAACTTTTCCTTTTTACTCTTCTTTTAAGGCCATACAAGATCTATTTTAAGTGCAGTGATTGGCTTGCATTATTTTAGTGACTACTTACTATGATCACAAAGAACAGAGCAGAAAAAAGTTTGGAAATTGTAGAAGGGAAATCATGCAAACAAGGATTCAAGAAAGGGGATTTTTGTCTTGGAGACATTGTGACCCTCAGCCTTTGATAAGATTGAGCAATGAAAAATGTGTAAAAGGCAGAATGCTTTCAAGCACTTCAACTATGAAAGGATTTTGTAAAACCGAGTAAATATTAACGGGTTCTTAAGTCACTTTTCTTCTAACCCATGCAATTGTAGTGCAGAAACCTTCCAAATTCCTTTTCCCTGTACTTGAAAAAAAAAAAATCTTGAACAGCTGATTAATTTTGCAAAAACAATTTATCTCACAATAACTGATCTGACAGTAGTGTGACTGGTAAAACAATTCTTGCCTCATCTTACGTGAGGAGTTAATATTTTCTATGACTCCTAGCAGCTTGCGTAGTCCAGAAACAAGACTGATGTCTGAAATAGCTCACATACTTATGATGTTTTCACTAGAATTCTTCTGCCTCTTAGTGCTTTCTCACCTGTGGTATTGATGGTGTTTTAAGCTGATTTGAATCTGACAGAAACCATAAAGCAGCTGTTCCTCCATACTTGTTTCCATGTGTGGGATGCGCAGGTGCAACATTGAGCAGGACTACAAAACCAAGTGAAAATAGATCTCTTGTTAAACAAAATTTAAAATCTCAAAGCAGAAGAAAGCTAAATATTAGTACTCTTTTTTCAGAAGTGAAAAGTCTGGAGTATGGTGTCTCCTCAGCTGGAAACAGCTCAAACTCTCATTTCCAATGTGAGTCACCAACCATCAACCCACAACTGATCTGGCTTGAGAGAAAACGGTTCCTCTAGCATCTCCTGGTTGTAAAGGCCTGGCACACAGAACTGAGGTGCTTGCAAAGTGCCTGCTTTTGGCAGCAACCCCCAAAGCCAGGCAATCCATTTTCAGGAGTTTTACACCAAGTAAAGTGTTGCACAACTCACTTCTCAAATGTAACTGCATTAAGGCAATACTTGCTGGGGTTTGGGCTTTCACCATGCTTTATTATAAATTTGGCAGTACGAGGCAGAACTTGCCCTTCTACTTCACTACAGCTAAAATCTGGCGTTTTCAGAGAGCCATAAGAGCTCTCTTTGTGAAACCTCACAGTATCATGAGTTAAAACTCAGTCTTTAGGAGGGGAAAGGAAAAAATAGAAAGGGTATTTTTTGTTAGCTAGGAAGAGAGAATGAAAACACAAAGACAAAGCTTTTACAGTTTGATCTTCATTTTGTACCACAATTTTTTAGAAAGGTGGATGTTAGAAGATCCAAAAGTAAATTTAATTTTTTTTTTCATTTCCTTGCATTGGGTTATCATCCAATGTGTTATCATCCATTGCGTTTTCCAAAACTGCCTTATGTGTGAGATAATTTTATCAATCCCTAAGCTCTTGTTTCAGACAAGCAGCAGCAGCGAGGGTTCACTATAGATTCACACCTGTAAAAAACAAGAAAAAATTCAGCAGTGAAGGTGGATATTGCAGCTGTAGATGAGAGGGATTACAGCTGGTGTGGGGCGTGTGCCTGTGCAGTGGTTACAGCCATGAGCAGGATGGGGTGCAGGCGTGTTTTGGGAAAGAACAAGCAGGTCTCCTGGGGTCACTCTGCCATTCTGAGGTGACCAGCTAAAGCCTGGCCTGGAGCTCAGAGACCTGAAGCAGAGTGTGCTCACTGTTTTGGGGACAATGAGCAAGCTCACCAAAGGGATCTGCTTCCTCAGGGTGGGGAACACTTGTACCCACACGGGCAGCAAGGCAAAGGCTCTGCCTTTAGTAGGCCACTGTTTCTCTTAAAGCTCTCTGTGAACAATACTCAGGGAGCCATAAGACGCCTAAGGAGGGGATGTTGAGAGCCGTATGCTCTGACTCATGTGGAGGCCACCCAAACTCACACTCCACAGAGAAAGTGTGGAAGTTTCTCAACCTTCAAGCCTCAAAGTCATCTGCTTCCCTTTCACCAGAAGGAAAGATAACACAGGAACAGATACTGAAGGATGGGACTGGCTTTCTGCCACCAGCTGCTTTAGCAGAAAATGGGAATTAAGTCAGGGGACGTCTGTGCCAAGTCCGTTCTGGCCTTGCTCTTTTCTGTGGCAGCTTCTATCTGCCTGTGGGAGCTGTTGGTTTGACTCTGCTGTTTCTCCACTGTGGGCAATGACAAGGGATGTTTGCTGGGTCCACAGTTCCTATTGTTTTAATCTTCTGGTCTGGTTTGGGTGTGGAAACACCCACAAAAAGTACCGTTGGCACAAATGGAACTGCATAAAGGTGACATTATTCACCAGAGACACGTGGAATCTGCACGAAAATTTGATTTAGGTGCACAATTGCCAAAAGATCAGTTTCTAACTCCCCAAAGAGCAGAGGCATATTATCAAGAGGAAAGATTTCTTCTTTGAGCAACCTGGACTAGTGGAAAGTCCCAGCCTGTGGTAGGAGGGTTGGAACAAAATGATCTTTAAGGTCAAACTACTCTTCTATCTAACTTGAACTCATATATGAGATCTTTTTATTATTTTCTTAACTTCTTGGGCTGGCACATCCCCCTGAATTTTTGGGGGTAGTCAGCCATCACCAGCATCAAAGAAAAGGGAAAAATTGGAACTGAAATAATTCATCTGAACGTCTGGGTTCTAGTCCCTGCTCAGACACATACTTAAGTTTTCCATAGGGAGACAAGAGCTGTAGTTGAAGAAAAATGATTTCCAGAGTTAACTGCTAGTCTGAGGCTCAGGGCAGATTTAGAATGCAAGCTGAAGGTCCAGTGACAGATTAAACAGAGAGCAGTTGTGAACTCTGGTATCGCAGGCACACCTGGCACATTGGCTGCTGCTTGTGTCCAGGTGCTGCTTTCTTATCTTGGCTGTGTTTGCAAGGGGAAATACTTGTGTAAGTACCCAGCTCCAGAAACAGGCACTGGCAATCAGAGGGAAGCAGCCACAGCTGCTTAGTTAGCACCCTCCAGAAAGGGAGCTCCTGTACCCTCTCCAAGCCCATCCATCTGCACAGTGCAGGAGCCAGGTACCCAGGTCCTGTGCCTTGAATAGGGAGATCCCACGTCTCCCTTGGGACCACAGAGCTCATCAAGACACCTCAGCATCACACACCACAATCCTAAACCCCAGATCTCTTGGAAGATTCAAGTCTTCCTTTAAAGATCTCTTTGAGTAGAGAGAACACAGAACTAAAATTGAAGATGAGATTAAATCCAGTTTGCTGGTGTAAGTAGCATCTTTCAGCATGCTCCTGGTAATTTAGGCAGTCAAATATTCTGCTTCAGGTTTGATGCAAATTCTACTGGCAGCTTCCTGCTTCCCTTCAGGCACTGCTAAGCCTTGTGGTAAAATGTGTCTGAGCAGCAATAAAGTAAGAGAATCTGAAGTGAAGTCACCTAGACAGCTCAAATGCCAGATAAAACTTTTGGCTACATTTAGCTGTGTCTTTCCATGCTCACCAAACTTCATATCCATTCATTTTTTACATCAGAAATGGCTAGCCAGTCTTCTTGTTGAGGAACCCGTTGAAAACTGCATTTTCTCCCAGGTAGTGTAACCTGAGCAGCTCCTGAGGGAAAGCCTGCAAGCCTGCTCTCCCTTTGCAGCTACCTTCCCCTTACCTTTACATCCTCAGTAACACCATCATCAACTTAGCTCTCTCTTCAGTGACTAAATCAGCACAAGAGAAGTTGTTCAGCACTTCTGGCTGTAATCCCTGTTCAAATAGCTCTTCTCAATTCCCTCCAGAGAAACCCAACCTATTTGATGAATCAGTTCCCCCACCAATTTGCTTTGCCAGATAACAGGCAGACCTGCAAGGTATCAGCCTCACATAGGCTGCCAACCTGCAGCCAATCATTTCCAAATACTTGCAAAAAATAACCCTCAACTGCAAAAAAAAAGGTCACAAAAACTGCTGAATTTGGTAATATCAACTGGGAAAATATCCAGACATTTGCACATATGCATGCAAGCTTTAGCAGTGGAATGAATCATATATTGCATAGTATGAAAAATTAATAGGAGTAAAATATGATCTGGTTGAAAAACATTGAAAATCAAATAAAGTTTTTCAGACCAGACATGGCTCTCACTAAGACCTTTTAGAAATACTGTGTGTTTCTCAGCTGTAGACAGTACTATTCTGTGCTACCTTCAAAGCTGCTCTTGAAGTTTTTAAAATAATTTACTGACCACAGTAACAACATCTTTCTTGGAGTGCTTACAGTTTAATGTGAAAGCCTTTAGAAGAAATACGAAGAGAAAAGAAACATACAAGACCTTTCATTTTTTATTTTCTGTGCTAAAGCTCGAACAGCCTTCTTTTGTTTATTTTTTCCACCATACCATATTTTTCAGAGATTTTTGCATTACGTTAAAATGTATTACATAGCTTGCATTCCCAAAACAAAGATACAGCTCTCTCTTTTCTTGGAATCCTAAAAGAATGACTATATATTTAGATGGAGTCGTTCACACGTAGTTCTATTCTTAGCTATTCTTGGTTATTTTTTGCAAAGTAGGAGCATTACCAAACATTGTCCACATATTATGTAGGCACCTCTTTGAACCCAGACCAGTGGCAGAACTTCTCTCACTTCCCTTGGCTTCGGTCACTTCTGTCACACCAAATTACATGCCTTTGAAGGAGAGATGGAAGGACTCAGGCAGTGAGATTGCTACAGCAGCAGAGACATCTCCCATGGGTCCATCTTATGTTGGCAAAAGAGCCCTTTAGCCAGCCCAGGTTACCACAGAAGGCTGTGCTTCTTCTAGGAGTTCTGGCAACACCATTCTGCTGGGTAAGGCTTTTGTGGCACAGCCCCTAGCCTGGGTCAGCCACCGCAGTGGAGAGAATGTCCCAGAATGTGGGACACAGACATTACCATGTCAAGTAAGGACTCCAGTTTCTGTGTCTTCAAATGATTGATCTAAAATTCTAATAAAGAAGATCAAAGATAATGCCTCTTCTAGCTATTTTTTTCCTTCTCTCCCTCCCTTCCTCCCTCCCCGTACATCCATAGGACATAGCAGCAGTCTCATGCCCCAGCTAGTTGTGTTTCTCTCATGATCTTACTCCAGCTTGTTCCTACTCTCAGTGAGATAATCTACCAGTGAGGTCCATATATTAAGCATAAATTACACAAAGTAGCAGTTTATTGCCAGCTCCTGGATATCCTGCCTCCCAATTTCATTGAATATCTCCCTTCTTATAAAACACAATTCATAGCAACATCTTGCCCACCTTTCTGCCTTCAGCTTCAACTTTCTCTGCAGTTCTCATATAAATCCCTAAATAAGTGCTTTCCTTTGGGATTTTTTGACATGTGTTTCCCCTGCAGATGTAACACACAAATCACAGAAGGTAAAGACAAAAAAACCCTAGACAGTTGTCTGAAGCAATCTGTGATGGAGAATTGTCCCCCATTGTACATCTTTGTTCAGCAGTAAATTTAAATGCTTCAAGCAATAAAAAGCTAAACAATTTAATCTATAAGCAGTTTTGAGTTGGACTCAACTTCATGCACTATTTCAGCCATTCTAGAGCCAACACTACTGTTTACAAAATCTTCTTTAATTTTTGTATATTTAAATATATGCACAGTAGCATCTAAGATCAGTTTCTTTAAACATACTGCTAAATTTGGATTAATTCCAGTACTTCTCAGTCACTGACTATGTATAGAGCAGAACTCTTCAGGGAATCAAGGAAAAATTGCCATTTAAAAAGTAAAAATCATCATATAGTTAATATATGTGTTTTCTGTCAGGGTAGTTTAAAACATCATGGTTACTTCCAGGAGCTTTATCAGAGAGCAGAGGCTGCCACCCATTTCCACTTTTTCTTTGAAGTCTGAAATTAGATCTTGTTTTGTACAGAGTATTCTGATTTCTATGGAGCTGTGTAAGAACAGGCAACAAATTATCTTGGATTTTTGAGGCACTGAATGACATTCAAAGCTTTTGAATAAAAAAAAAAAACAAAACACAACAGCAATACAAAAGGTTTCCAGACAGCATAAGTAATATTGAATGCAGTTTACTCATCTGTAAGAAGTTTATTTCAGAAAGTTTTTTTTCATGTTTCTATCAGATCTATATAGTTTGGTTATAAAGCTATATAAGGAGAAACCTAAATCACTTGAGGCAGTGTTTTCACTGGACAGTAAATAATGCCTAATGACAGATCATTTGTATTTTGAGAAATCAAAGGTATTTTTCACAAATCAAAGTCATTTTGATATCTGCACTCTTTAGATAGCATTTACCTAATTTTTACACAGCTTATACTACTTTTACTAAAACTACTAGAAAACCAGTAGACATTGGTCTCTCAATGAAAACCAACACTGATGAAGATATATGAATGTATAACAAGAAGTAATATATTTTTTACATACCTGGTGACTTTGAAACTGTGTTTTAGGTGCAATGGCATGAAAACTAATTCACTCATGTGCACTGTGCTACCCATTCACTTAATTACATTTCTCTGCAAAAGTACTGAAATCTCTCATTAGAGAGATCTCCATTGCTTTATCATCATTGACTTTATGCTCCCTCCCCATCTTTCCATTTGGGTAATTTGATTTGCTCAGATAACCTACTGTCTTTTTAATAGGTTTTGGTAAATAGATCTTCCACAAATCCATCCAAAATCTTTACAAGCAATATACATTGCTAATACCCAGAGTAATGTCCTGTACAAAAGAAGAAACAACATGAAAGACGTTAATCTTTAGCCTTGTAACCCAAATACCTTCATTGATAAAGGCTATTACAGCAATTTGCCAGAGAGAAGTGAGTTGTCTGAGCACATGGATTTGTTCAGACCGGTTTTATTTGCTTTTCTTTAGAAATGTGACAGATCATGTTGAGCAAGACATTTGCATCTAATCTGCCCAGAGGTACTATTAGGGGCATGTTCTAAAACCCAGAAATACAGTATAGTCTCTTGTAGCAGTGTTGACAGGAAGGTGACAAGACTAGTCACACAAAATTACCTACCTTTTTCTAGGTAAGATTTTTTTTTACAAACTATTACTACTAGTTTTAGGTATATAAACAAATATATTTTCTACAACAAACGTGCAAATCTATATCTTGTAAATCTCTGTTTTTTCTTCCTGTAAACTAAAATAAGCTGTAAAATGTTGAAAGAGAGGCAAAGGCTGGGACATTCTTAAGAATATTTGCTTCTCTGCTGCAGCTCCTAGAAAAATTTCTACTCTCAAATTATGAATGAAAGCAAACCAGGCACTGAATTTTTCTAGTGCTAATTAAGATAGATGGGAACAGGGTTGTCAGCTAGTTCAAGTCCCCACTGTGTCATTTAAGCATACTCATGAGGAGGTAGATTTAACTTCAGACTGGCTCATCTACTCAGCGTGCTGCCTGCTCATCCTAACCAGATGTAAGTCGTTGCAAGTTGGACCAGCGAAGAGAGTAACCTGTGTTGAGCGGGAGTGTTGATCTGCTTGAGGGTGGGAAGGCTCTGCAGAAGGATCTGGACAGAGGGAATGGATGGGTTGAGGCCAATGGTGTGAGGTCCAGCAAGGCCCGTGCAGCGTTACAGGCTTGGGGCAGAGTGGCTGGAAAGCTGGCTAGACCAGTTGACAGGTGGTGGAATGCAAGCTAGCAATGTGCCCAGGTGGCCGAGGAGACCAAGGGCATCCTGGCCTGGATCAGAAATAGTGTGGCCAGCAGGACCAGGGCTGTGATCATCTCCCTGTGCTCAGCACTGGTGAGGCCATACCTCCAATCCTGTGTTCAGTTTTGAGCCCCTCACTACAAGAACAAGACTGAGGTGCTGGAGCAGGTCCAGAGGAGAGCAATGAAGCTGGGGAAGGGTCTGGAGCACAAGTCCTGTAAGGAGTAGCTGAAGGAGCTGGGGGTGTTTAGCCTGGAGAAAAGGAGGCTCAGGGGAGACCTTATCACTCCCTACAGCTGCCTGAAAGGAGGCTGTAGCCAGGTGGGGGTCAGCCTCCTCTCCCAGGTTACAAGTGACAGCACAGGAGGAAGTGCCCTCGAGTTGTGCCAGGGGAGGTTTAGATTAGGTGTTAGGAAAACTTTCTTCACTGAAGGGGCTGTTAGGGTCTGGAACAGTCTGATCAGAGAAGTGATTTTATCCCTGTCCCTGGAGGTATTTAAAAGACATGTAGATGTGGCACTCAGTGACATGGTCTAGTGGTGGAGTTGGCAGTGCTGGGTTTACAGTTGGAGTCGATGACCTAAAAGGTCTTTTCCAACCTAAACAATTCTATGATTCTTTTCTTTTATTCTGCTCTTTCTTCTTAATATTCTACAATTTCTGTTCCTCCATCTAACTGTTAGAAGCATTCAGTACCTAATTTCCGTTTCAATACAGCTGAGAATAGGTTTGTCTGCAGTATTTTAATATAAAAGGAATATACATGGTGTTTTACTTTGTTCTGGACACGTAAGATTTGTTTATGTAATGTAAGCATGAAAGCAAATAACTTTGCATGCTCATTCCTGCAAGTCTCTCAAATCCATTACAATATTTTTTCCAAAGCAGTGTGTTAAGTCTAACCACAAAACCATTAAGTACAAGAGTAGATCTGTTTCAAATTAGTGCAGCAGGTGCACACCTCACAGACAAACAGCAGCGTGGCATTTCCCAAAAGGGAGTGTAATCGTCATGAAATAATAACAGAACTACTGTACAGCTCAAGGAGGTAAAAATAGAAGCAGATTTTTGCACAAGTCCCGCACCTGGAAATCAAGTCACCTCCTGTGACGGAAGGCACCATTAGGCTGCTAAGATAATTGTCTGAAATTCAGAAAGTACGTTTCTTTGGGGACTGGAGCCAGCACACTTTCCTAAAAGCTAGTTTAAGTTTCCTCAGTGCTGTGAAGTATGAGAAACCTTGTTGTATTGTGAATCATCAGTTTCTTTTAAGCAAGTCTTTTTTTTGTTTTGTTTTGTTTGGTTTGGTTTTTTGTTTTGTTTTGGTTTTTTTTGTTTTTGCTTTTTGGGAAGTTTGTTTGTTTGGTTTGGTTTGGTTTTGGTTTAGAAAAAGATACTTTTAGTTTTGGGGGTTTTGTTGAGTTTTTCTCCAAGAAAACATGAATGTAGCAGCATCTTGCAAAGACAGAGGTTTACAGCCTAACATGCTGAAAGAACCTCTCGTTGCCACATGTTCACAGAAAATCAGTCCACTTTGAACAACGTGAGGACCAAAATCAAGAGTGGCAAAAACACAACGAAGCGGCTTGGGAGTGCCGGGAGCACAACCCAGTCCCAGCAGAAGAATGGAGAGGCCAGGGCTGGACCTTCCAGGGTGCACATGTGGTTCTTCATAAGGCAAATGTGTTAATGGTGTCTGCAGGCCAGGCTGGTGCGGAGATATCTGGCATTCAAACACACCCACAGCAGCTCTTGCCCTGCAGAGAGGCTCAGCATCGCTCTGTGTCTCTCTCCTCAGCCTGGCCTCATTTTCTCAGTGCTGAAATTAATTAATCGAGCACGGTAGGGCACTGTTGGGAAGAAGAGAGGAAGAACCTGGCTGACCTCAGGTTGTGGCAAGGAATTGTTCAGGCACCAGCATCTAAGAAACCACGGCCCAGAACCGGAGTCTGGGAAGAAATGTTTTGGAGAGATCACCACATCCAGCTGGGGGAAGAACTGTGTAGGTCATGGCTTAGCTCCCAACTCAGTCAAAACCAGACATAAATTTGCTAAACCTGCCAGCTTAGCAGATTCATTGACTTAGACCTCGAAACACAATGTCTCTATAATGCAACCCTCCTCTTTCTGCCACCCTACATGGCCTGAACTTCATTACTAGATCTCTAAGTTCTTCTGTAGGCTTGTTCTATAGGAACTTGGGGCCTCATTTAGAGAAATCTCAGTTGGTTCACCTTTACTTCAATCACTTTAAGGTTTCCTTCTTTAAGTGTAAAGCATTGAGATATTCAGCTGGGGAAACATAATAAAAACAAAGACACATCTTTATCACAGTGAAAACTACACCCATCACAGGTGGATTTAGTGTGATACTTGCTG
The DNA here is from genome assembly GCA_013398955.1 of Callaeas wilsoni. Taxonomy (NCBI): domain Eukaryota; kingdom Metazoa; phylum Chordata; class Aves; order Passeriformes; family Callaeidae; genus Callaeas; species Callaeas wilsoni. Next base: position 112,097 of record VWPU01003747.1, read on the forward strand.
ATTTTCATTTGTACAACCTTAATTTCCCTTCCTAAAGAGTTCTGGTTTGGGCAGTTTCCAGCAATGAGGCCTGTATTGTTATCTAGACCACAATCTGCCCTAAATTAATTTTTAAAGAGGTTTGGGGCTTTTTCAGTATACATAATGTTGCGTCCTTTGGAAATACTTGTGCATGACAAACTTTTTACAAGCTTATTGGAGGGGTTTTTTTAATCGTATTCTTTCTGTGACCCTGAGATAATGTCTTTGTCACATGTCCCTTTCCATATTTTTTAGGAGACCCTGAAAGCTTTTGACCGGGAAGTAAATGCATTTGTGGACTATATGTTTGGACCTCGAGGTAAGCTGCTCCACTTACAGCCCTTTAAGGATAATATACTTCTAGAGATTATCACCCAAAAAAACCTTCAAATAAATTTGCTGAGTAACTTCTTATTGAAAAATGTAAACCAGGCAGAATCACAGTATTATCAGGAACACACCATTATTGTAGGAAATCTATAAATGCAATGATTTGTAATTCTTTTGTTTCTGAGAATATAAAAGAAGTTCAATTTTACATCCTAACATGGAATGAAAAGCCTGAAAGCCTGGATCTTTCTGAAAGTGGAAGATCTGTTTTGAGACTGATTGTCATTCATAATCCAGTTTGTTTTTTCCAGCTATATATTGCCTAATTCAGAAGGATGCTTGGAGCAAAAGCAACCTGCAGGTTCACATCCAAAATTTCAGTAAACCAACAGACTGGGTGGGAGAACAGACGCATCTTTTGGCTTCTTATTATTGCTTTCTGGAACAGTTTGGACAAGAGTAACTTAAATAATTGTAGCTTGGAGGTGCCTCATGTTTTGTTAGGATTGAAACAAGTAAGAGAAAAAAAACCAAACCTAAAATAGGACTGCAGGTGAAGATGAAGCATCAAAGTCAGGGCTAAGAGAGCCAAGCAAATACAAGAAAGGGGTGAGACAGGAGCTTAGACAGGACACAGTCTTCAGAGTAGGTCCCTGCAAGGCCACCTTGCTATTGATAGGGCTGGGTTTAACTTCAGGAATTGCCTTGAAAACTTTTACCTTGGTTGAATCCAGAACTGCTGCTCATGTGGATGGAAATATGCTTATGGATTCTCAATTTGTTGCAATAATGTTCTCCATGCCACAGAAACAATTCTTGCTTAATTGGAAGGAAAAGGGAAAGATATAGTGTTCTTAAACTGAAGAAATTCTCATTTTTCTTAGCTGGCTGGCTGGCTACAAAATCTTTTCCATCATGTCTACAGTAGATGTGAAGTTTGAAAGAAGGATTTCCAGTGAAGAAACACTGAACAGCTTGGGAACTGCAGCAGAAGTGGTTAGAGAAGAATAAGTTTTATTAATGGTTTCTACTATAGTACATTTTAATGTTAACAAAGAAATGTGATCAGAAGAATAAAAGCACTACTTTTTGGTGTTTTGTTTTGGTTTTTTTTTTTTCCAAATGGACATGATGTTCTCTTTCATTCCTCTTTCTTTGTTGGTCCAGACAAATTGTCTGAAGGAATAAGCTCTAAGTTGATCCAATTCTGAACAGCACAGAGATCCCTTTGGGCTTTTAGAAAGCCCTTCAATTAAACAAGTATAATTTGTATTACTTGCCAAGTACATCACCATCCTTCTCCAGACATCAGTGCTGAAGATAGCTTTGTTTGTCCATGCCTCTTCACTCTGATCTTTAATTTAACTGGTGGTATAATGACACAGTATCATACATTTCCTGAATAGCATAGCTCCCTCCAGTGTGTTTATCTACATAAATAATTCACATAAATCATTCACATAAATAATTCACAATAAACTGCAATCAGTTCTAAATCAAATGGCCTCACAGATGAATATCTAATTAATTTAAGAGCTTCCCCAAATATCTAAACCCACAAACCATTCCTCTTCTTTCTTTCTACTTATCTTCATCCACAGTACACACTACATTCAGCAGCAAGATGGATTAAAAGGATATATAACAGCACTCTATTATTTTAAAAACCAATTCCCTATTTATCGGTTGTATTTTAGGTAGTAGCTCCTGAAATATTAGTATCACTATGCAGGTCTTTGTCATCATTACTAGGTGTGTCTGAGGGCACTAGTAGAGGCAGAAAGCCATGCTCTAGTTCCCAGAGGCAATCTCTGTCACATTGGGAGTACCAGGTGAGCACAAGCTCACCTGCAGTACTGCCTGACTAGAATGAGGGACAGACTGTCAGAGATCTGAATTTGATTTATAAAGATCAGTGTACTTTGTACCTTCACTCACTGGTACCTGCTGGGCTTTGTAGACAAATTTACCTCCACGTTTGCTTTTGAACTAGCAGAACAAGTACTTTGGATCATGGAACAGCAGCCATGTACTTGCCCATCGGTTGCATCTCTTAATAAGGGGTGGTCTTACAATTTGGTGTTAGTCCATATTGTTCTTAGGCTCAAGGGAAATTGAGAACAAGGGAAATAGCAATTTTCTTCTGTAAGAGATCATTTTTCCACGGTCACCTTTCATCTGCAGAGTACTGTTTGGTGTTACGCAAAATTAAGTAATATTGAATTGCAGGAGTTAAATCTAGTTAAGTGGTTGGTTGTTTTATCTGTGAAAGAAACAGAGATGGTCAAGAAGAGATATATTTTGTTAAAGTTATGATAAAGTAATAAGCACTTCTCCTTAATAGACTATGATCAGTAGCAAGGCACTGGGGCAAACCCGTCTATCCTCTGAATCTACTGAGACACTGACTGGCCAAAGCTATACAGAAACTTGAATTAAAATGTTTCTAAACCTCATTGATAAAAGCCTGATACCTTTAAAGAGCCTGGGAGGCTTGCCACTCATTTCAAAGGAGCCAAGATTTCACCCTAAGGGTTTGGCACATCATAGCCAGTGACCGTGAATGAGCTTATTCATGGAGCGATCAGAGCTTGTGGGCGCCTGCTCCTTCCCCTGCTGTAGCCCAGTGCTTTCCCACTGTGACTTTATTCACTGCTTTGGTCTCAATTTCAGATGCTGTGCAAGTTGAATACTGTAAAAATAATCCTTTCTTCTATTGATAGTGTACATTTATAGTACTTGAACACGGAGATTTAACTGTCGGTCAACAGAAATACTTTTCATCTCTCATTCTTCTGATAACTTCTTTTGAAATACATTCCCTTTCCTCCCCCTTCTTGACACACAAAAACCTCCCTCCACTTGTCATGCAGGGGTAAGTGGAAGTGGAAACAAAACAGTCACATTCCTTGGCTGCCCTTTATAAACCACTTTCTGCCAGAGACTGTCTTACTCTTCAAGGTATTGAGGTCGTGGTGGAAAATATTCAGGAAGGGTACACGTTTTAACAATTTCTCTTGAAACTGGAATACTATAGAACTTAAAAATACTTGACATGCTGACCTGAACAAGCACAGGAGTTCTGCTTTTGTGTGGATCAGCCCACATGCTTGTGGCCACTCACAGCAGAATGAAAACTTTCTGAGGGCATACTGGGGCAGAATTTATTCTGTGTAGTTTAATTTGTGTTCTGAACTCTTCTGAATATTTTTCCTCTTTGAGCAAATATGCAGTTTTATTATCTACTGATGCCAGTTTGCCTTTGTGCATGCAACCTTTACGCACCAAGTGTTGCAATCCTCGGATGGGGGACCTTTCCTTAGATAGCAGTCTTGCTGACATGACTGCTTTCTGCATCTTCATTTAGGATACCAATTAAATAAATTAAATCCTTATGCTCCTAACACACTCCTAAGACATCAACACTTAAATGCTCACCCTTTACCTGTCCTATGACTCCTGTGTCAGGTTGAGAGCCCATAAAGCAGCCGAATCACCTCTAAAACTTTCATTCCAGTGCTTCACACATGGCTTGTGAGCTTTAAGAGATTGTTGGAAGTCCTTCCTTCTCACATTGAGGTGATCCTAATAAGCATTGAGATCCAAAGACAGACAACAGGCGTTCTGGCTTGGTAAGGCACAACAAAGCAAGGCTGCCATAAAAGGAGGGACTGTGCTGTTGTGACTGCTTTAATCCTACACCTCTCTGCTCCTAGAGGTTTTTGGGAGTCCAAAAGGGAGAGTCAAAAGCAGGAGAGCATTGGACTTCCATGGTAGTGGTGGTCTGGTTGAAAGTCTTTCTAGCAAAAGGGGTAACATCCCTCATGGAATCCAAATTCAACAGATGAATGTTACAGCCACTGCGATGGAAGCAAGGGGGGAAGAAGAGGAAAAATGTAATAAGAAAGAAAGCTGGTGCTCAAAGTCTGGCTCATATGCAGGTTACTCTAACATATTTAAAATTTCACTTTACATATACCTGCATGCATGTATTTCTGAGGGAGGAATTGTTGGAAAGAACACAGTAGAACAAAATTGCAATCAATTACTAAAGGTTTGGGCACGTTTGCTTTGTGCGTCATCCATTGCCCAGTCTTTTCCAAATTCAACACAGGCAGAAAAACAGTAACATGTTTTTTTCATGCATTGCGAATAGCTTTTCTTTTACAATTTTTGACAAAACCTTAGCCTTTGTAAAAAAATAATCTAAGTAATTTAAAACATTTTCCAAGAGCAAAACCATCTTTCGAGGAGCAGAAAAAACTACTCTCTGTGAGACCTGCACAATGGCTCCTCACTGACTTCTTTCTTCACTTACTCCATAAGTCATTCTAAAAACTAGCCGCGATTCCCGTTCGTTGTGTTCGTTGTGTTCATAGGTAAATGGCTGAAGAATGTTGCTATCGAAAGTTAACTCTAGGTTTTGCTCCATCTTGGAAAAAGAAAAAAGAAAAGAAAGCACACCCCTTTTGCTCATGACATCCAATTGCTCATATGACAACAGAGTGGTGCCTCCAGCTTGGCTTCTGGGATTAGGCTTTGCTCATATACACTGAACTATCTGATTACTGCCAATGGGATTACTTGTGTGAATAAGACAAGCAGGATTTGACCTTAATATTTCATTTCAGGAGCAGGCAAGTGGGACAGAAATTGTGAGAAAGCAAGCCCTCGCCCAGCCAAAAATCTTTGATAACCATCAAAGTAAATGTTTGCCACTTGCTTTTCATATTTAATGTTATGGAAAAGCCCTTGTATGAGCATTTTCTAGTCAATGTTATATACCTTTCTACCTACATGTCAAGTGCAGAATTAAAATAACACGTGAGCTGGCAACATTACATGCATACTTTGTATTGAATACTATCTGCAAATTGTCTGTTGAGCAGATTAAGATAGGATTTAAATAAATATTAAGTTAAAACATTAAATTAAATTTTAAAAGCATATAAAAAGGGTTTTTTCCCTTTCATTTTCTCTTTACTATTAAAATGGGGTGACTTAGGTCACCTTAAATTATTAGGAAATTCCATGCAGTTTTCAGCCTACATTCTCTGAGACTTAGCATGCAGTTTTGGTAAGTTGAAAGCAATGGATAGCTCTTGTGAGGAAAGAATGGGCTCATTCCATCTCACACTTTTAGCAGATTCTTTTCATGATGTGTTCTGCCTTATTTTAACAATACTTTACCATAGCTTTCTTAATTGCCTGCTCCGTGTGTTTCTTTTTTTAGATGCAAGGGTTAGAGGATGGTTCCTTTTGGACTCTTACCTTCCCACGTTTTTCCTTACTGGAGTGTATCTACTCTGCATATGGCTGGGCAACAAGTTCATGAAGAACAGGCCTCCTTTCTCTCTCAGGCCTCACCTCATTGTGTATAACCTGGGCATCACACTGCTCTCCTTCTACATGCTCATAGAGGTAAGTGCTCTTCCATGCGGCACAGCTGAGAAAGCTGACCAAGATACAGTTTTTTAGCAGAAATATCTCAGTGACAGGTGGTTTTGCTAGGAAAGTTAAAATCAACAGCAAAATAAATTTGATGTAAAAGAGTCCCTTCTCATCTTAGATTTTGGCGTGTTTTGATCGTCCTTCCCAAGCTACAGTCCACACCTGGGGACAGCTGGTTGCTGCCAGGACTGTGTCCACAAGCATAAGTTTGGATCTGCAACAGTCACTCAGCTCAAACATGCCTGTATCTTGTTCTTCAGCACCCATGAAAATGCCATAGATTGGGTTTTATACATATGACCATCCATGGAATGATTTTTCCAGGCCCATGCTTAAACATGAACAGATTTATAGATGAGAGCAAGTACTGATTTATTTATGGTATTGGCAATTCAGTGTTATTTTTCTGCACTTGTCACTAAGAAGCTTTTCTCATATAGTCAGACAGTAAGAGAGAAGTTAAAAACTTACTACTTCATCCAAAAGCAAGAGCTGTGGGGCTTGGAGGCTGAATCTGGTTGCATAGATTATTTCCCAAGTACTTATCAGGAAGGGACATGCTCATGTAATTCAGGATCCATTTAGAACCAGAGGAGAGGTTTGAATGCATCTGATGATTTTGCAAGAGCAGAGGATTCAAACAGTGCCCTTCAGCAGACATGTGTGGTTTTGCCTCTGCAGAGGGAAACAGAAGCCAAAAGTCACTATTTGGTATTATTTAGGAGCTGCCCATTCTCAGCCTTTTGATAACTGTGGTACTTTTAATACTAAGGTGTTAACATACGTTACTTGAGGCCCTTAGAAACAAACACTAGAAGACAAAACCCACAAAAATTTTTTTTTTTGGCTGAAAAAGTGACCATGGCCATGAGAAGCCCTGGCTGAAGAATGTGTTTGATTTCATGGTGTGGTCTGACAGTGCTGTGGTGCCTGCACAGCCTCACAGCATTTCTCACTCCCGGGGCTCTGGGCCACAGTTTCTACCTTATTCTGTTGGTTGGACAAGAAACTTTTCAGAAGCCAAACAGGACCCCAAAGATTTCAAGTTTTAAGTTAATTTGAGCTAAACACCAAGCGACTGGCCAGGTCAAACGGCTGAGGAGCAGTTTAGGTTTGTGCCTTTGTGCAAAGGACTGATTGTGTTACACAAAGCTTTATCCTGGTCATTGCTCCAGCTGGCTTCAGAGGCTGCTGTGGGTGTCTGGGAGTGCAGGATAAGGTTTAGAGCAAAGGAGAAACCAACACAGTTGCTGGAAGGTTTGATGACTCCACAATGATTGTCCTCCAGAATTCAAATTAGTACTTTGATGTTTAAATCCCCATTTTGCTTGAAGGTATACAGATAACTGGCTGCAGTAGCAGGACTCAGCAAAAAGGATTAACTGAATAGAAAACAATACTGCTGCCCCTTTCCCTTCCAGTCTAATTTGGCCTGCCACAAATAAATAAACGGAAGAACAAAGAAAATTTTAGCAAGTCTCATTTGCATGAATGAGGCAAACTTGGTTTTAGCCACCTTCACATCCAGGTAGGAACCGTATTTAGCCACCTCCTGTTCGACTGCCTCCCTGTCCTCATTCCTGAGGCTAACTTTGCTGAAGACACTCACTAAGTTGCATTAGTGCTCAGTTTAGTCCCTTGAGACCCTGATTCTGAGGCCGGAGGCTGCCGATTTACACTTCCCAGACTGCAGCTGGTCATGGCTGGCAGTGCCAGCCCATAGCTCCACATTCTGCAAATTTGGGAGCCCGGGGAACATGACGGCTGATCTGCACTGCCAGCTGTTCTACTGCAGATTTCACTCTTAGCTCTGGACTGTCAGCCAGGCTGGTTTTACACTGTACAAAACACACTTCCATAATACTGGCTCTGTATTTTTTCTTAGCCTACTTCCCTGGCTCCTATCACAGCTTCTCCCGTGAAGGAGCAGATTGGAAGTTAAGACTTGCAGCCCTGCCTGAGGTAGCCTGCACATCCCTGCTGAAGAAAAATAGGCAAATGGGAGAGCAGAAATCATCTTCAGTACCAAATAAAGCCGTGGTGATTCAATATTTCAAAATGTCTAATTTCCAAAGCTTCTCTCTATGCCCCTTATTCTCTCTGTCTTTTATGGACAGTAAGCTCTTTAAGGCAAGAGTTACCTATATTTAGCACATTCTGCACAGTGGTTCCTTATGTAAACACAGTTGATCCTGCCAGTGACTGCAATTCGGGATCAATTCCTGGCTAGACGCATCTATACTAGTTGTTTTATTCCTCCATCCTCTCACTGAATCTAAACAGCTCTGATCTCTGTATTGGGGATAAATCACAAAATAATAAACTCTACAATAGAGATAAATGACATTCCTCCCCCCCCACCCCACCAAAAGAAACTCCCATAACCAACCATCTTTCTTTGTTCTGTTCATGAGGTGCCACATAGCATTTCTTGCTATAGCTCCAGAATGTAGGGGTTGCTTTTTAGACTTTCGAAAGAAAAAAATGTCTCGTCACAAGAAAGGATGTATCTCCAAATACAGCCTGTCCCTGATGGATTTAATGAGAAAGATGGTAAACCTGCTGATGGGGGTACCTGTGCTTCAATTCTTCATCTCCTCACCCTCCTCTCGTGACTAGTTATAGTTGGCACTTCATGACGGTTAATTTGTACAACTTCAAGGAATGAAGACGAAGGTTACAGCAAAGAGTCATAACAAAAACGCAGTTTTTAAATCTCCAAGGGCAGATTCCTCTTTTGAGCCAGAGTTCCATGCACTGCACTGTGGGCATGAACTATCTGGGAGCCAATTTTATCTCTGAGCTTTGAGGTCAACCAATCCGCAAAGTACTTGGAGGAACAGCTCCAGGACAACTCTAAGATGTGCCGTTAGCATAAGGTCAGACACCCCTACAATCTCCGAAGGACAAGGTCTAAAGATAAACAGCTCTGCCTAGCTGCCCTCATCCTACTGAGATGTCTCAAAATTTTTGAGTCAACAAAGAGTTAGGTGCCTCTGAAGGCCTCCCAGAAGGGCAGCTTGTTAGACCTTTATTTAGACTTCTGAGTTAGGCAAATAGATTTTCCTGAAGTTGTCAAAGGCGCTTATCTTCAGCAGTTGAATATGATGGAGAAGTTGGCACTTGTGTTTGGAGCACGTTTTTTTCAAGTACCTGAAGCTTAGACACAAGTCCTGTGCTTAAACTGGGCAGGCTGTGGGTGGGCTGCTGAGGAGGCAGAAGACAATTCCTTCCACCCTTGCTGCTACTCAAGAAACCCTGCATCAGAATTTGTTATTGTTGTGTACTTTTCTGTACCAGTAAGTGCTCATAGACCCAGATCAACTCTACTGATCCAACAATTTCTAGAACATTGTCAAATTCTGTATAAGGAAAAACAGCCGTCACCTTTTTTTTTAAACAAAAATCAAAAGTTTTAACAATTTCCCTTAAGAAATATATGCCTTTTCTCTGCACAAATCTTTGCTTAAGATGCTAAAATTACCAACTATGAGCAGTAAACCAATTTACTGTGAAAAACCATCATATCTGTGCATATTTTAAAACTATTTCTTGTTCTTACAAACTACACTTCAGGGATGCAGCCTAAGACACCAGAGGCCAAACTGTCACAAGCTCAGTGATAAATTAAAACTGGAAACACAGGAGACCAGTGCTGATCTCTGAATTCTGAAATTACTCAGGTGAGGATACTCTCTCTCACTAACAGGAATAGACATAATCTCTGCCACGGTCTTAGGCTGCTTTCCCCAGCAGTAAGTATCACCTCTGCCCTATTTAAATCAAATCTCAGCTGATCATCAAGGTCTCACCCAAGTCCTTCTGTTGATCAGGCACTGAGAAAACCAGGACACTAGCACCATTTGGGTCAGATTAAAAAGGAGATCTAGAGATATGTCTCATTAGTAGAGGGGTGGCGTGATGTCTCAAGCTGCCTGTATCCCCAGGTAGCTTCTCAGACTTATTACAAATCCATGGGATTTGTAAGCAAGCAACCACATCCATGTGGGGAAGCAGGACTTGCATGTGAGGACCCCTCATTTCAGAGCAAAAGGAAAAGAGCAGAACTCGCAAATATTGCCAGCCCAATGCATTAACCTTTCTAGAGGAGCCAGAAAAAAGTCTTCTACCTTGCAGGATTAAATAAAATAAAAAGCAGTAAATCAACTGCACTTTAGCTGTTTCTAGGAGCTGAAAATTCATCCCATATTGAGTCTGGTTTCTGAATTATACTCATAACTTGCATATTTATAGATGCCAAGATGGTGTGAGGATTCCCAGGAGTGCCAGAATGATCAGGGCCATCGGCCATCACTTTTAGCCCTACACACTGCAATTGAGATGATATCTCACATATTGCTAGAAAGTATAATGCCTGAATTAGGCATAACGGGGCAAAACAAAAGGAACAAATCAAAAATAGAAGGAGCACTTAAACTCTGTTTTATTCCATCATTATAATGGCTCACATCAGAAAGATTTGCTTCCTATCTGTGCAAGTGTTAAAAAGATGGAGCACAAGTTCTAAGTAAACCTTTAACAGTGCAGATGATGGGGAAAGATGAAAAAGATCCTAACCAGCATTTTCAACTGTCCTGAAATTTTACTGTAGAAATCCAACTTCAACATAATCTTGCTTTTGGTGTTTGTTTTGTTTTGATTTTGTTTGGTTGTTTTGGGTTTTGGATTTTTTTGTAAGAATGTGATAAATTATTGTTTACTCCATTAATTGTTCAGAAGTTAACAAATGTAAATTAAGTACATAAATACAGAAGGATTCTAGATCCATCAGTATTGGTGCTTGAGGTGAAGGCTTCCTTTGAAGCAATTATTTAGTACTGAAACACTATTTGTACCTTAGGGCAGCAAGACAAAAAGAACAAAGTGAGAAATCAGAAGAGATCAGGTGCACTTCTCTATCATTTGAAGAAAGGAGAAGTGGGAAAAAGAAAAACCTAGAGAGCAAAAGGTCACCGAGAGTGCATTGTAAAGCAGTGAAATGTAAGGATAAGAACAAACAGCTCTTTTGGTCAAGTAAGAACTTTATCTGAATAGAGTTAAATTACCAGGTGTTCCTCTATCTTAATAAAATAATTTGTTTGGAGAGCTGAGGAGCTGACTTTGCTGTCCTTACCTGCAGTTATTCCAGCTGGGCATGTTGTCCTCACATCTCAGTTTTCATCCTCTGTCTTCTCCTTGTCTTTCATGCTGACCTTTCTGAGCTCTGCATTTCAGTAGAACATTTAACCTGATCATTGAAAAAGGCAGTGCTCTGGATCTCTCGTGAACATTCAACCAGAATTCAGTAGAACCTTATTGGAAATCAAGAATAAAACTTCCTAGGATGAGGTTTTCCGCATGTGCAAACCTTCTAATACCACCACTGGTACCACAAAATATGATAGGGGAGCTATGCAGAAGAGACATAATCTAAGACTCACGGAAATAATCCTAGACAGGATTTCTTTTAGCCTATCCCATTATCCCAGACAACAGCAGCACTCCAAATAATTACCATTCATAACTGATTTCAAGTAATTTTCAAATCATTAGTTCACTAATCCCTCCATCAGGCTCCCATTTACTTAAGGAGTGTTAAATAGAACAGGCTGGTAGTTTCTCAACAACATGGCTTTACATTTAAAAGAGTTTTTGTTGATTAAAAAAAAAATTCAAACATTTATCAGAACTTCACTTGGGAAGGGGCTCTTATTTTTGTCACCATGTTATGAACTTTCTGATGTAAAAATAAGAAGAAAGCATGGGACCACATATTTCCTCCACTCTGGAATAACCAGTATCCTTTTAGCTACAACGCTCCTGTTGGAGGAGACATCCAACAGAGTCCAGCTGTGTGTGCAGCAGGTCAGGATAGCAAACTCCAATCAGTGTATTACAGAATTAGCCAATCTTTTTGTGGGAGACACGATGCATGCAATTATTTGACCTCTAACCAGACCCATGGGGAGCTGCAGAGCCTCACCAAGCAGTAGCCCAGAGCATGCTTTTTGCAGTTCTGTCCCCCATGACAAATATCTTGAATGTATCATAAAGAGATACAACAAAATATTTCACCTGTGATGAATCTTGTGGGGTGTTTCCTATTCAGCACCTGGCTTTGTTTGGCACAATATCGCCACTAAGTTTTTACATTTGGAGAAACCATGGCACTAACCAAGTGACAGGGCTGGGACATTCTGGAATCACTCAGTCCTGGGCTGAACCATCGAGCCCATACTGCTTCCCTCTAGGGTTTTAGTCATGCCAGACTACAGCTTATTCGAGATCTTTGAGGCACAAGGGCATCAATCTGGAAACGCAGGCTGTTCTGCATCTCAGCTATCCATGTAAAATCTGGGATTATAGCACAATTCTTGGAGTCTCTTGCCTTAAAGCTTTCTAGGTATTTTTTAAGACTGTATTAATGACAAGTTGAAGATGATTAATGGTACCTTCCTTTTTTCATTGAGTTATCATGTAAAAGTGTGATGGCCTCAGTAGCATTGTGGCTTGCTTCACCCCAGCCTCTTGGGTATAGCAAGACAGTTCAGATGTTGCATGCTTGTGGAAGTGAGTCATATTACAGGCAAGGAGCTGATTTCTCCCTTTAAAAACCAAATAAAGATAAAACATGTGCAGTTATTAATATCTGCTCTCTGTTTTTTAGACACCGATAAATCTCAGGCGTTCCATTCTAAAATTCATTTAAGATAAAAAAGAAAGTGTAATTTCTCTCTCCTTCCTGAGACATTGCCCTGAGTGACTCCTTTTCCTTGGGATGTGGCCATCAGGTAACTGCATTTAGGACTATTTTATCCAAGTCTATAGATCCAGGGAGGAGCTGCCATTCACAAGGACTAACTAAAGTCTCCGGTGGCCTTATAAGGGAAATAAGTGATTCACGGCACTGCAAGTTAAGCCCTTCTTTGTGCTACATAGATAGATTAGTCTCCTTTACTTAGTTTAGTGAGACCTCAATTGCTTGAGAATGGTGGTCATATCGAGTTGTTTTAATTGGTCTGAGGGCTGGAGTGCCTTAGGAAACCCAGTAAAACTTCATACCCATAATAACGTCTTGCTCTGTTTTTTTCACAAGAAGGACACTAGTGCTCATACTCCTACTCTGAACTTTTAAGAGGAATTTTAATTACTTGAATACTAACTCTGTTACTAGCTTTTGGCTTTCCTTCTCAGCTGTTTCCATATAGACAGACCATGTACTGGATAGACCATTTCAGCTGGAAGGGACCCAAAGCAACCACCTAGTCCAACTGCCTGACCATTTCAGGGCTGACCAAAAGTTAAAGCATGCTGTTAAAGGCACTGACCAAATGCCTCTTAAACACTGACAGACTGGGAGCATTGGCCACCCGTCTAGGAAACCTGTTCCAGGGTTTGACAACCCTCTCAGTAAAGAATTGCTTTCTAATGCCCAGTCTAAATCTCCCCTGGTGCAGCTTGGAACCATTCCCACACATCCTATCATTGCATCTCTGGGAGCAGAGCTCAGTACCTCCCTCCCCCATTCCCCTCCTCAGGAAGCTGTAAAGAACAATGAGGTCACCCCTCAGGCTCCTTCTCTCCAAGTTATTAAAGCCCAAAGTCCTCGGCTGCTCCTCACAGGACTTGCTTCCAGCCCTGTCACCACCTTTGTTGCCCTCCTCTGCTGCATTCCAGGATCTTCACAACTTTCTGAAATGGTGTGTCCAGACCTGCACACAGAGCCAGACCTCGCCCTGCACGCAGTGGGTGAGGCTGATGCACTGGGATAATCCCCTCTCCTGACTGGCTGGTTATGCCGTGCTCGATGCTCCCCAGGACGAAGTTTGCCCTCGGGGCTGCCAGGGCACATGATGGCTCACACGGAGCTGCTGCCGACCAGCACTCCCAGATCCCCTTCCACAGGGCTGATCCCTGGCCACTCCTCCCCCAGTTCATGCTTGTGCCCACGATGCTCCATCCCAGGAGCCGGATCCGGCATTTGGACTTGATACATTTCATCCCACTGATGATTGCCCAATGCTCCACTCTATCTCTCTGCAAGGACTCTGGTCCCTCAAGAGAGTCAACAGCACCTCCCTGTTTCATCTCATCAGCAAACCTGCTAATGAGGCGTTCAATTCTTGCCTCCAGATCACTGATAGCTATTTTGAACAGCACTGGCCCTACAACTGATCCTGAGGAACACTGCTGGTGACCGGTCACCAGCCAGATGTAGCCTGATGCTGATGCCTCACCCTCTGCCTTTCTCCTGCCCTGGCACAAGGGGCAATACCTTATTGTGTCTAGGCATTTGCTCTCTGAGAAAGTCCAACCATGCACAGACATTTTTGTACAACTCAAAGAGCACAGAGAACCTGCAGTCAGTAGAAATGGCAATACCCATTCAGAAAATCACATCACTTTCCTTTCTAGCCTATGTATGGGGAACAGATGAAAAACAACCTACAGCTGTGAGATTTTTGAAGTTGAAAGCTTGAAATGAGCAAGGCATAGGCCCCTGGGTCAGGCTCTTAGAGCTTAGTCTGCTACTCAGTGAGGTGAGAGGATTACATCATCTTTTGGTACCTGCTGCCCACCCCACACCCCTGAAACTTCTGACAGAGGAACCAAATTTCAATTCTGCACACTTTGATTCCTCATTTACAAAAATAAGGCAGGAGTTGGACTGATGTGGCAAAACAACTCGTGTGAATCCCCGTACTGTTTATACTTGAGTAGATGAATAGAAGTAATTTATTAGTATAAAAACAGGAATCTGTTAAGAACAACATTAGGGCAAACAGCAAAATATGAAAACCCCACTAATTAACAGGATATTGCTACTTAGCAAAAATTTTTCACAAGGCAGAACTTTGCTCTTTACGTGATCTGTTTTTCCAAATAGCTTCAAACAATACTTGTTTTAATATTATTTTCAGGACAGTCTGCCAAGAACGCAAAGAATTCAAAGAATTGTTTTCTAGAGGGAGAGAATTTGTGTTTCGAAAGAGAGAGGGGATTTCTCATCTCTTTGATAGATCCTGCACTTGCACCATCTCTAAGTGATTAATAACACCATCAGCTCTGCAGAGTTGTGAGTGCTCAGTATACAAAAGGGAACGTGACTGAAACAGTACAAGTAATGTATGAGTTTGGTATCAGAAAAAAAGAGACCTGGTACCAAAATGTCTTGTGTCAAGGTGCCGGCTTGTGTTCCAGATATGCAGCTGGCTCATTTGGCACCACTGGGTGAGCTGCTTACTTTCCACATTGTTGACAACCAACGGGAAAGTCAAGGCCTAGGATCACCAGGATCCCATAAAAATTACTCTCTGCTTTCCAAATTTCCATACTAATTTTATTTTTTTTTATTAGGAAGTTAGCCAGAAATCTTGAAAGTTGTCTTGCAAAGCAGAGGAGTCAAAACTCAAAGTGAATTCTTTTCTTTTACTGTGTCTAAAGGGGACACAGTAGTATGTAAAGCACCTACAACAGAGAATAGAAATGTTGAGCTACAGAAAAGCTGACGTGAAAGACTGAGGTTAAAAAAAGTCAAAAAAAGATCTTCAATCTAAGCTGCTGGCTCTTGAAATGCAGACACAAAGCAGAGGAAATTCTTCTGCCAAGTAAAATGACTGGGGAATAAGCAAACAGAATGATCTGAAAAATCTGGCATTTTTAAAATCATGGAAGAATGAACAAAAGAAATTAAATAAAACCATACAGTCAGACAGAGTGGTATTCTCACCCCAAAACTTACTTTCCATTTGCATGCTGACCATTTGAAAGGAGTTGCAGATTTCCTAATTACCAAATTTAAAAATTGTGATGTTGAAAAGAAATATTGATGTCGAAAAGAAATATTTTATTTATGAGCCTCTAAGGGTTTTTCATCTAATTTTCCAACATGGAACCTATGAATGAAATCCTCAAGAAAAAAAAACAAACACAAAACCTTGAGATACTACTGAGCTCACCTGTTCAGCACTGGCAGGAAAGTTTCATAAAATATGTCAAGTTGGAAGAAACTCATCAGGATATTGACTCCAACTCCTGGCCCTGCACATGGCACCCCAAGAGTCACACCATGTGCCTGAGAGTGTTGTCCAAACACTTCTTGAACTCTGTCGGGCCTGGTGCTGTGACCACTTCCCCGGTGAGCCTATTCCAGTGCTCAACCACCCTCTGGGCGAAAAACATTTTCCTGACATCCAACATAAACCTCCCCTGACTCAGCTTCATGCTGTTCTCTTGGGTCCTGTCACTGGTCACCGCAGCAAAGAGATCAGTGTCTGCCCCTCCTCTTCCCTTCACAAGGAAGTTGCAGACTGCAATGAGGTCTCACCTCAGTCTCCTCCAGGCTGAATAGACCAAGTGACCTCAGCTGGTCCTCGTCTGGCTTCCCCTCAAGGCCCTTCACAATCCTCATGGCCCTCCTTTGGATACCCTCTAATAGCTCAATGTCTTTTTTATATTGTGGCACCCAGCACTGCCCCCAGCACTCGAGGTGAGGCCGTCCCAGAGCAGAGCAGAGCGGGACAATCCCCTCCCTTGCCCGGCTGGCGATGCTGTGCCTGATGCCCCCCAGGACACGCTTGGCCCTCCCGGCTGCCAGGGCACTGCTGGCTCATGTTCAACCTGCCATCCACCAAGACCCCCAGGTCCCTTTCCATGGGGCTGCTTTCCACCTTCTCATTCCCTGCTCTGTACACATCCCCAGGGTTGTCTCATCCCAGGCGCAGAACCCTGGTTTGTTGTCCCAGGGGCCACTCCATATGTTACCCTCCCAAACTTCAGGAGATGCAATTAGTTTACTAATCTGCACAATATCAGGAAGATTTGGAGCCCGCTTAAGCATGAAGTCCACCTTTTCCTTCAACTTTTGTTTTTCTTTCTGTTCCTCCTGTAACTGTCTCTGGAGTTGTTCTATTTTGACAGACAGTAGTAACTCGGTTGCTTTCCATCTCAGTTTTCAGTCCTTATTTCTCTTTAATATTATCTTTTCTGTAGTGGCAGGCAGCTTCTGGACAGGTGTCTAACATTTTGCAAATAATCACTTGCTTTTTCCCAGCCTTTAAACAGCCCCTAGCAACTTCTAGATGTTCCTCTGCAGTTTTCCAATCACACCAGTTATCCTGAGCCCATTTGTCTGAGAACTTAGGACTTGGACTTCTTCCATGCTTTTGTAAGTAGTCAGTGATACTGGTTGCAAACCTGCTGACTACACCGATTTTTGGCAAGTGCGTGTTTTAAGGTTACTTAACAAATCACTGGCAAAGGCATTGTCACAAACAGGTTTAATATAAAAGTGAAAGCACAACAGAGTTCTCTGGCAAGGTTCACTCTACTACTTATCGGATGGTTAAAAAAAGCAAATGAAAAACTGATATCAATCAATCCAGACCAAAAATAACCCCAAAACATCTCCATGGAGGACTGCAGCTCCTGGCATGTGGTGAGACACCACTTTCCTTCCTCTGGGCTTTCCCCATGACCCGCTGGGCAATCAATTGGCCCTCATTCCTAACCTTTAATACACAAGGAAACAACATACAAAAGAGATTTTTCAAAAATCAATCCACTGTAATCAAATACAAATCAGAACAGTTGTAAAATAGACTAATCAAAATATTTAAAATAGCGTGTTTTCCTAGCAAATTTCTCTGAACCACATTTTACCTACTGCAACAGAAAATTTTGAGGTTAAGTTTCTTATAGCAGAAAAATGAGTTGGTTGTAAAGGAATGTGTTTGTTTCAATTGTTACGTATCAGTTATGTATAAAACACTCATTTACTGTATTGCCATCTCTCTCTGCAATGTCTATGGGTTATTTTGGCCACCTAAACCAGCTAAGTTCATATTACAGGGATAATCACAGAATATGAATTCAGAAGCAAAATAGTAGAAGACCCTGGTTCTCCAGGTTTCAATGCATTTTAACATTAATTTATAGTGAGCATTCTAGGCTACTTTCTAATCCTCCAGATATTATCAATATTCATTTTTTAATGTATTTACTCTAGGAATTAATTCAGTTTTATCACTGAGAATGTATTTGCTTTGCTTTTGTATGGATTGTCACACATTCAACACAGGACAATTCTTTCCAGTGTGAACTAGAGGGAAAAAGTCATCCCTTCTGTGCTGACACACATCATCCCTGTGAATGTAGCTCCAGAGCTGAAAGCAACCCACTTCTCTCAGCATCTTGCAATTCTGCTTACAGCATAACACTTCAATGCATTTCTCCCACCCTCAGTCACTGCAGCATCTGTAGAGGGTGAGACAGACCCCAGAACGTGAGTTGTTCAGTTTGTCCCCAAACCCACTTTGCACTCATTCAAGAATAAGCGAGACCTTTTCAAAATCAACAGATTCTAGATGGCATTTATAGGCAAGAAATGATGCTCCCTCTTCCAAAAGGGCTGCTGAGTGCTTTAGGTGGCTGCTACTATAAAAAATATCCCATGTTGAAAACCACCATATGGTTTTCCGGAAACCTGCTCCATCCCAATGCAGCACTCTGATATTTCATTGCTCTGTCTGCTTCCCCGTGGGACATGTGCAGAATCTAAGAAGTTGCTTGGGTGCCTATTCACGCCTCCATTCAGCACTCTCCTTCACTTCCTCCAGCATTTAACAGTGTAGGATAAAGAGACATGCACGGCATTAGGAAATATTTCTCCCATTTCACTACTTGGCAGTTACCTTCTGTTTGCTTGGCATCAGGGAATTTTTCTCAAGGACAGCTTTGCGCAAGTAGCTGTGTTAAGCTCTGTTCGTACTGCTTCAGGACAGAGATATGATATTCCAGTGTTTGCTTTGGAGTGAGGATTTCGAGATGCATTAAGTAATGAGAGATTTCAATGGCTGTCTTGAAGGCTCTAAAGCCAGAGAAAGAGAAGAAATGCATCATTTCATATCTCCAGCTTAACTGATGCCTTCCCTTTTCAAAATACAAGATATTATCAAGTTGTCTGGTTCAAGAGCATCAGTTCATGGAAGGAGTGGGTACCCACCAATAAGGACAGAACAACTGCAGGGGGAAAAACCATTCCATCTGTTCATGACCGTAATTCCTCTGTTTTCTGTTCCAGCTCATCCTTGCCACATGGGAAGGCGGCTACAACTTGCAGTGCCAGAACCTCCACAGTGCTGGGGAGGCCGATATCCGGGTGAGAGACAAAAGCAGCTCAGCCCTCAGCATCCACAGCAGTCATTCCCTCCACATCCCTGATGCAACACCTCTGCATTCATGGCAGTTAAAAGGATGCTACCAGTATAACATGAGGGTTTTAGTCAAGTTGCCCAATAAGTGGTAGAAAACAAGAAGCTTTACATTTTTGATTCAATATAGATACATCCTTGCAGTGGAAAGCATGACAGGAAGCATTTTTAAAAGCCACATATCGAGAACTGTAGTCAAAACAGTGTTGTCTGACTATTAAAACTGAGAACTACATAATTTAAAAATTTTGAACAAAAATCAGTCATCTAAAATGTAGCTCTTGTTGGGTGGGAGCTGGAAATGGATTTAAGCCCAACTATAAACTCTAGAAAACTGCAGAGACATTTTGCTGGCTTGACTCATTTGTAGTTTCGGCCCTTACTTCTGCATCACAGCAATTCCATGTATTAAACCCCTGTTATTCCTCACATCAGGTTTACTTTCCAGATGACGTTAGAGTTCAAGGACAGAAAGATTGGCTAACGCATATAATTTTCCCCAGCTCTCAAGGTTTGTCTGTGCTATGGCAAGGAAAAAGTCAGTTAAATACCTTTTCCTCTCAAAAAAATGTTTTTCTCCTTTCTGCTCTAACTGTCCTTAACTGTCCTAGGACATATCCTGAGCTCTGGTAAAATATCTCTGCTCTAGAGGAGGATATATTTCACTGTATTGAGTATCAAATTTATATTTTTCAAAAGAAAAATCTGACAGCAAAATCTGTTCTATGTCAAGAAAAGAGTGGCACACTTAAAAAAACAAACAAAAAAACCCCAACAAAAACCCCCAAAATAAAACAAACACCCACCCACAAAACTGTACCTTTAAAAAAAAAAAAGAACAAGTAGAAAATCCTTCCTCAGCATTTATTATTTCTTCAATTATATTTTGATAATTATATATTTATACAATTACATAAAAGATTATGTATGATTTTTCACAAAACTGCTTCATTGAAAAGCAAAAGAAAATTGAAGCCAGAGCTCGTGCTTCTCCTTCAATAGCATATTAATGCCTTCTGGAAGTTGCATGCCTAGGGAGTGAAGAAGTACAGTAATATTTAAGCACTTGTATGGACAGATATTGATCTACTGTTCTTTTGTTCTTGCTTGTACAGGTAGCCAAGGTGCTGTGGTGGTATTATTTTTCCAAAGTGATTGAATTCATGGACACTATCTTCTTTGTACTGAGAAAGAAAAGCAGCCAGATCACCTTCCTCCATGTGTATCACCATGCCACTATGTTTAACATCTGGTGGTGTGTTCTGAACTGGATACCTTGTGGGCAAAGTAAGTCTTTGTTTGCTTCTTCACCTGGGGTCTAAGGCACCTGCAGCTGGAGAGGAATCACATCACCGTGCAAAGGAATTGTGTCGCTGTGCAATATGGGGGCACCGTTAGGGTTCAGAACCTTTCAGAACTGCTGACCACCTGCAGAACACAGGAAAGTTAAAAGCTCGGGTAAAAGTTCAGGCCAAAAATACCTGAGTGTTAGGCCCTCGATCTTCCACTTAGCTGCCCCAAGCTCATGTATTTACTTCTCTTCAAACCGCTTTTAAGCATAACAGTACTGAGTAGCACACAGAAGCCGTCACGTACAAGACCTACTCCAAAAGCGGATGCAGGAAGAAGTCATGACCCTGGTAAAGCCATTATCCATCACAACAAATTAAATCAATGGCCCTTTTACAGGCTTGACTCCTGTATGCATCAACCTCTGCTTTAGCAAGATACTTTACTTACACAGTCACTAACTAAAATACCAGTTTGAGTTTGTTCTGTTTCATATGAGAATACATCCTCAGAAGGTTACTATAACTGTCATCATCTCTGTTGAGAAAGGGATCTATGATGCCACAGGCTGGTCACTTGGCATTTGTATAAGAAGTCCAAACAGCAGAGAACTACTTCAGCTGTCTCACAACATGTACACTTTCCCAGGGCTTCACACAGCCAGAGGCTTCCTGTGGCACTGCTTTCAAAGTTGAGAAAAAACCCAGTTTTATTTCAACCTATTAGAGGGAGCCACGTCAGTCCATTGTAACATTTTGTAAAGAAACTTGTTGCAGGTCTTTTTCAGAACTAAAAGCAGAATTCCATTTATTGGCACTTACTGCGGACAGCACAAAATGAAATAAAATCACTGTTATAAGTAGAAGCAGGGATCAGAGATTTCATAGCCAGTAGGAGCTGTTTCTAGAAGTGTAAACAGATCACTGGGGATTTGTGTTTTCTAATGTGTCTGAACCTGGTCCTCACACTTTGCACGAGCACTGTACTACTGTAATTAAATCAGTAGCTAAGTAATTAATCAGTGACAAAATCAGAACACCAGGTGAGACCATCTTGTAGTTGTAGCACTGCCATCAAACACATGAGCACACAGGAGAGCAGTGCTGCTACTTCTCCATACTCCGTGAAGTGCAGAGGAGAAATAATTTCCTCTAGAACTAGTGTTCACTAAATGCAACTAATAAGAGCAGCAAGGTATTATCTGGGATGAAATTCTGTAAATGTGCATCTAGCAGAAGAGCCAATGAAGAAAACAAGAGCAATGATCAAACACTGGCACAAGAGGCTGGTTTAATTCAGAGTAAAGCCCTTACTACTGCATCAGAGAGCAGGGGTACAGGTGTCTCCCAGGGTCCTAAGCTGCATACTAGCAGCAGAGTCACCCACAGCAGTGTTTAAAGCTTTCAGGAATAATGGAAAGACTCACAGCAAGAAGAACTTTAGGAGAGGGGAAAAAAAAGCCTGTAAACTACAGAATAGGAAAAAGTGGAGGAGAAGGAAAATATGAGATAAAAATACAATATTCAGCATGAGAAAAATCCTCTAGGAAGCATCATTTGGTTTTTCAGTTGTCCCTAGGAGAGCACCTCTACACATCAGGAATGTCTTTAGCAAGAAATAAGCATGAAAGGCATACTTACCATATGCAACAGATTCAATATAGAAGCAATATCACAAGCAATAATATCCTCTCTCACTTTTTAGCAGTTTGTATTTAACTTTTTTTCCCCTAATGGATTTTTATAGGTTTCTTTGGACCCACTTTGAATAGCTTTATCCACGTGCTTATGTATTCTTACTACGGACTATCAGTCATCCCTTCTATGCGTAAATATCTCTGGTGGAAGAAATACCTCACTCAGGCACAACTGGTATGTATCTATTTTAATCTCATTTTTAACTATTAGAAATCCTTCAAAATGTGAGAGAGGACTAAATGAACTATAGGTAAACATTGTTATTTACACAATTAAGCCAGTTAGAATTGAAATATAAAGAAACTATCATATAGTATAAGTCACTAGTAGCCTGATATAACTTAATAAAGAAAATTATGTTCAGAAATGTTTTCTGTAGTAAACAAACAGTGTAAACTCTTCAGTCCACAAAATTCTGTTACTTTTGAACCATTGCATAGAAAATGACTGCTAGTTAATTGTAAAAAAAACTGATTTAAAAGTCACGAAAGATGTCTGACAGAGCCAGCTCCAAGACAGACCTCCCCCGCTGGCCAAAGCTGAGCCCATCAGCAAGGCTGGGGACACCTCTTTGACATCATATTTATATGAGGGTGAAAAACATTGCACAGCAGCTAAGAGAGAAGACAGGAAATGGGAGAGAAAGAGCCCTGCAAATACCCAAGTCAGAGCAGAAGGAGGGAATTAGTGCCAAAAACTCCCCTACAGCCTGTGGGGAAGATGCTGGTGAAACAGGCTGTTCCCTTGTAGCCCATGGAGGTCCATAGGGGAGCAGAGATCCAACTGCAGCCCACGGAGGACTTTATGCTGCATCAATGGACATGTCTGCCCTGAAGGAAGATACAGCCAACGGAGAAATAGGCTCCTGTGGACCCACGGAGAGAGCAGCCCACCCTGGAGCAGGTTTGCTGGCAGAATCTGCGACCACGTGGGGACCTACACAGGAACAGCCTGTTCCTGAAGGACTGGACCCTGTGGAAGGGACCACACTGGGGCAGTTTGTGAATAACTGCAGCCCATGGGAAATACACACATTGGGACTCTCCCACTGGAGGTACCCCACACTGAAGCAGGGAAAGAGTGCGAGGAGAAAGGAGCAGCAAAGCCAAAGCAATATAGGCTGACTACAAACCCCATCCCCCTGCAGCACATGGAAGGAGGTAGAGGAGTCAGAAGTGAAGTTGAACCTGAGAAGAAACAGAGGCTTAGGGGGAAGGTGTTTTTAATTTTATTTCTTACTATCCTTCTATGTTATTAATTTGCAATAACTGAAATTAATCTTCCTCAAGTCAAGTCTATTTTGCTTATGACAGTAATAGGTAAGTTTTATCAATTACCCTCCCTACCCTTATCTCAATCCACACATTCTTTTCATCTTATTTTCTCCCCCTTCTCTACTGAGGAGAAGAAGGGAGAGAGCTGCTGGGTGGGCAGCTGGCAGCCAAACAAGGTTAACCCACCACACAGTGGTACAACTACAAAATGCAGAACGATGTAAACAAACTTTAGGCAATACAGAAATTGACTGACTTCTAAAAGTCTGTTCCACCAGTTGCTGTACCTGAAGACCTGAGCCACATCAAAATTTCTATCAACAAGATATAAGGCTCGATATGAGATAAAGTTCCATTTACTTTTTTTCTCTTAGGGCCTGTTCGTATTACTTGGATGTTCAAATGTTTGCAGTGAGCTTTAAAATGCCTGTGTAGAAATGTGCTTAGCAAAAGCTGTGTCTCTGAGCTGAGACCATCCCTGCAGGTGAAACACACTACCCTATTAGAAATGCACCTCAGTACACTGGACTGAGGGCATGCTTAGCTGGCTGAGGAGAATCAGTTGCATCAGTGTAGGCTGTGACCCACAGTTCTAAATACAGACAGGTCTCTGCAATTTCTTCCCCATCTCATTTTTGTTTCGTTTGTCCCCTCCTTAACTCCATTAAAGCAAATGTCAGCGTATCTAAACTCCTTGGACCTGAGTTTTGCATTTTCCATTCAGACTTCTAAAGCTATTGCCAGGAGTCTTCAGAGTTTCCTCCAGTTTCTGCCCAGTAACAGAGACAACAACTGTACCTGTCACAAGGTCTGGAAGATAGAAAAACACCTACTAAATCAGACAGGGGAAAAAAAAAAAAAAAGAAGCTTCCCTTTTGTCAACTAGGCCTATAAACTTACTTTTAGAAACCTCTGACCCCTTAGGGTTTTATTTAATTTCACAAGAGCATCTTTTTAACTTAACTCTCACAATAAATTTAGAGGTTAGAAAGGGACAGTTTTCAAGAGTACTCAGACTTTCAAAGAGCAGGACTAGGGCACATTGCTGTATCTGATTTAGCTAGCACTGTCCCTTTGTCAGCAAATACTCCTGCATTATCTTCTCTCCACAGATCCAGTTTCTGCTCACTATTGTGCACACACTCAGTGCAGCTGTGAAGCCGTGTGGATTCCCATTTGGTTGCCTCATGTTCCAGTCCTCCTATATGGCCACACTGGTCATTCTCTTCATCAACTTCTACATTAAAGTAAGCAGTCTTCTGAGAGCTCTCTGAGAAGGGGGGCGGGGGGGTTTGGAAATAGAAGTTTTTTGGATAGTAGTCTGGGTGGACTCAGATATAGAATGATCATCAGTGCTTAAAATATGTTAATATTAAAATATATACATCACTTAAGAATAACAGATATAGTCATGTCTGAGAGAGAGAGTCATTCAGTAGTGATGACCTCATTGCAGCTCAGCTCTTCTGCACTTGTATAGCAAGTCAGGTACTGCATTCAGTACACAGGGGGTCTGAATTTGCTTTGGTGGGCAAATTTTTGAGTCTCCTCCTTAGAGGGGAAAAAAAAAAAAAAAAAAAGAAACAGCTCTATCTTTGCCTAATTTACTTCAACATCTTTCAGCAGAGAGTGCCCTAGCCTGCCTGCATCTATAAAGCTTTTAGTGTACAAGACTTTAAATCTCTTTTGACACTGAGAAGTATTACAGTAAGGCTAGTAAAGTAACATCACCCACAGCAGTGAAAAGACTACGGCACCCTTAATGCAGTCTGAAGCAAATGTATACATCTGCATCAACAAACACCAGACAGCTCCATATACAGTTAACCATAAGCAGTGTTTTGGGGGCACTAAATTAATCCAAGAGTTTACTTTGGATTTTGATTTTACAGACATACCGGAAAGCACCTTCAAGAACAGCTGTAAAGGAAACCCCTGTCACAACAGAAATCAAGAATGGTTTCCATAAGGACTACTTTGCTGCTGCCAATGGATTGCAGAATAATAAGAAGGCACAATAAGTATAGTGTTTCCTATGTTTTTTTTTTTCTAAAGAGAAAAAGAAGAAAAAAGACTGAATTACAAGCTTTAGCTTAAAACCTATTTGATTACATTTATCAGTTCTTTGTACCAGACACTTATTAATGTACTGCTATTTAGGTTTTAACAAAGTGAGTAGAATTACTTGTCCTGTCACAGATCACCATCAGAACAAAGAAAGCCAAGATCTTTCTTATATGAAAAAGAAAACCTTTCTGATCTCTAATGCTGACACAAAAACGCCTTATGAAACACTTGATGGATAAATCCATCAATGCCTTCAAAAGGTTAGGACTCTGTTCAGACTAACATGGTGAGTGCTTTCTGTGCATGTGAGAGATCTTGAGGCAAGGCTTCACAATGCACCCAGTTCATCCAGCTAAACGGTGGCCAAGGCCAGGAAAATAAAGGGGAGATGGGGAGAAAGGTGAGAATCATACCTTTTCCATCACCATACCACTCTTTTCTTCTTCTCAGCAATTCCCCAAAGCACACTGCCTCCCCATGGACAACAGCAAGGTAC
This sequence comes from Callaeas wilsoni, assembly GCA_013398955.1. Classification (NCBI taxonomy): domain Eukaryota; kingdom Metazoa; phylum Chordata; class Aves; order Passeriformes; family Callaeidae; genus Callaeas; species Callaeas wilsoni. The sequence goes on from VWPU01003747.1 coordinate 137,934, forward strand.
CCTTTGATCCTGTGGGAGCCCTGGGGAAGGACATGACAGAGGGCAAAGCCCAGGTGCACCATCCTATAGTTTGCAGGCAGTTGTGCACCACGCTCATTTACTTTACACAAGTGCACCGTGATTCAAATGCCAGGAAGGCTGGCAGGTGCTTTCTGTTTCAGGGGGCTGGACTGGTAGCCCCTGCCACTGCCCAGTATGGTATTCTGAAGACAGAGCAAAACAAGTCACTTTGGATGTGCTAAACTAATAGGAGTTCTAGGTAAAAGGATTGTGAAAGAAATAGGGTCTTAGCAACTTAAGGAAGATAAATCTGTTGAGTGTAAATGTGTATGAAGCTAATCCTATACAAACGCTGCTAATTCAAAGCAAACCATCATGCCACATACTAATAGACTGGAAGATGCAGAAAATTTGAAAAGTCAGTTCAGCAACGAGCAAAGCAGGTTATACAGGAATTTCTGTGCCAGCTGGACTTTACTCAGACCAGTCTCTGGCTGGAGAAACAGATGGGACCAAAGCACAATCTTCTGAAGGGGAAACAAGGAGATACCCGCTGTCTGCAGCTGTAAAGGTGTCTCTCTCCCAACAGCCCATCATCACCTTTGTTGCTTCAGTTTACTGCATTTGCCCACGCCCACTTAAATGGTTAGAAATGAAGAACATCCAGGGTTAACTTTATGGATCTGCTCTCACCTTTTTCTCATTTAGCCCACTTAATTTCCTCTACTAAAAATAGACACAGACATTTTTCCTCACAGTGAAGTAGCTCTGGTCTCTTCCATTCTCATGTATAAAATTCTCTTGACAAAAACCAACTTTTGGAGTCACTTCAACCCAGCAAGTCCCTTGGACTGAAGCAGTTCTGTAAAGGTAACATATCCTCTCATTCCTGTCACCTTGCAGAGTCCCAGGGCAGGATGAGGACAAAACACACACCCAGCCACCACAGAGGGCCCAAGCAGCCACAGAAGACCTACATGTAGAGGAGGCTGTCCCAAATCCTGCTGTCCAATTCTTCTCCACCTCTAGAGGGTCAGTTATCCCCTCCAGATGTCCCCGTTTAGATGATCTGCCATCAGGGGCTCTTGGAGACTGCAGGTGCAAAGGCAGGAGGAAAGTCTGTCCCAGGGAGCAGTACGGACATAGGGCAGCCAGCCTCAGCAGGAGCAGCTCAAGAGACTGCAGCCATGAGGGCTCATGGATAGGAAGGAAAAGGGCTGAGGAAGTGGTACAGTAGGGGAAGAAGAACAGATGGGGTCGTCCAGCAAAATCAAGAGGAGAAAATGGCATGGAAAAAGGGTGTCTTGTGTCAGAGTTTTGCTTGACTGTGTGCTTGAAAGTCCCATTGAATGTCATCTGTCTCCGGCCAGTTCCAGCTCCATTGCAATGTGGACAAAACTTTTCTGCTTCAGCAGAAATCTGAAATTCCCAAAACGCTACTGCAGAAGCAGTACCTCTGAGCAGCCTGACTGCTAAATTACATCATCATGAACTGGGTAACCAAAATAACTGCAATATTCAAACACTTTACACCACGACACCAGCCTAGATCTAACCGGTGCATATTCACATTTGCTCCCCTCTTCATGTAGCTGGTCACAAAACTTCACTGAAAGTCAGTGTTTTGTTTTATTTAACACTCAATAAGGGGGAAAGCAGCAACCCAAAAAATAACCCTAAGCAAAAAACCCAAGAACCCTGCATTCAAAAAGCCTGGACACTGTATGCATATACTATTTCTCACTGGCCCTTCCAGAACCTGTGTTTCTGATTGATATGTAAAAATCCCAAGATGTAAGAAATTAGTGGGTTTGACTGAGGGTGTTTTACACAGCCCTGAGTAAAGGAAGAGCTTCAGAGCTCTGCAGAAATCAGCTTGATAGAGGAAGCCGATGTAGAGGCAGAGAGATTTGAAAGAGCTGACAAGACAGTGAACAAGGCAGTGAGTCAGACCAGTCATCTAAGGCGGGCAACAAAAGGGTTGTGTGGCCCAGCACGGATTTTAGACCGAGTGGAGTCCATAATCTTTTGATGGCAAAGCATGCATTTGACTATCAAGGTGGAAAGCGTCAGCTGTGCTAAGTGTTAAAGTTTACTGTGGCAATCAAACCCACAGATATTGTCTTTTGTTTTGTTGAAACCTCATTCAAAAGCAAAGGAAATAAATAAATGCCTTACTTGAAATTCAAAGGGCTGGGGAAAAAAAAAAAAGAAAAAAAGAAAAAAAAAAAAGAAAAAACAGAGATGGTCTCAGACCTTGCAGATCCAGATCAGCCAGGAAGGCTGGAATCAGGTATGTTTAAAATTCTTCAGATATGTCTTAACATCTTCAAAATGCCGCAACTTTGAAGAAAGAGAAGCATTGACTTTTTAAACTGATTTTCCTGTCATACATAACACTGTAAATAAACAAATTTTACTATCAGGCTGTTTCCACTCCTCTTTAAGGCATCAAATTGGGCTGGTAACAGGTTACTTGAGCCTGCTTTCATTCTCCAACTTTGTCAGAAGCATTTTAGGACATCCACATCAGATTGGATGACAACCTCCATAATTTTATACAACACCTTCCCTGGTGCTGCTGTAAAGCTTCCCCATGGTTTTTTTGCCCCGCTACCTATAAAAACTTGGGCTTTTTAACAAAGGTAATACTGCAGGAACTTGTTTGTTCAAAGCTTGTACTTGCCCACCAAGTCCTCGTTTGATTATCAGATTGTTTTCAGTTGGATCATCATGGTAGAAAACAGGGGAGAGGTAATGGAGAAATCAAATCTCAAAATTAGTATTTCCTTCAGATTGAAAATATGCACTACCTCTCAGCTGTTCCTAGACACACACCTATTTTCCAGTGTGTTACTCTCTCAGATGCAGTTCTACTTGCCTAAGCAGCAGAAGCAGGACCTGTCCCTGTGGGCTCCAGCCAACCTCAGCACATCTTGCTGAGAGCAGGGTGGGCTGTCCCCAGGCCAGGGTAAACACACACAGCTCCTCTGCCCATTTCCAGCCACAGAGGACATCCTTTTCTCTGGCTTTATGCAGCCTTGACGCGAGGTAGCTGTAGCCCTGTAGACCTTGGATGGGCCATTGCACTGGCACAGAACGTGCAGGTAAACAAGCACTTGGCACAGCATCATCCCCTGAAAGAGATGCAGCTTAAAGATAGCAGGGGTTATAGTCAATTTAATATTATAACCTGTTTAGAGCTTAAAATACATAAAGCAGTTGTCCTTAACCAGAACTTTTATATTTCCCATTTCATTTTCTGAGTATCCGTGCACATAGTTTTGCACCTCAGCACCTACACCTTTGTTGTTCTGGCTCAGAAGTGTCAAGAAAACTGAACAGGTTGAAAATTGAGCTATATCTATTTGCACTGAAAGGAAGAAAATAAAAAATATCTGGATTGATAGCACTTTAAAAAGCATGAAGTGGGAAGGGCAAAAGAAACCTACACCAAGGTCACCTACCTTCCAAAAGGTAACTTTAAGATAACCCAGTTACAGATACCAATGGACTTTGGACTTTAAGGAGGTTTAAGCTCAAACATGTTTAATTGACCCAGTAGTGCAGGCAGTGGTATAAGATGGGCTGTCCAAGCTCAGAAAATGTAATTTCTGTCCCAGATGCAGTCTCCAAACACTTCCACTGCCTACAGATGGAAAGACCATTAATAAAGTCCAAAAATTTCACCTTAGGCAGTTCACAGGTTATCAAGCTGGAACACACAGAGCTTCTCAAAAGCTAAAGCGTTTGTTATGAAGGGATAGATAAGTGCAGGGCTAGAAGATATCTAAGCAGTGTGACATCCCTTTCTGCTCTCCCATACCCATCATTAAAACAGCTTTTTGGCGTTCAGACTTCTCCAGTAAAAAAAAAGCAAGTGTAGGTGCACACATTAGGGCAGTTTTTACTAAGTAAGGAACCCTGATTTTTCCTTTATCCATGCCCTCTGAAATGCTCAACACTCACCTTCCAAGCTTTATAGTTATTGGTTATGCAGAGAAGCAATAATAAAAGATACAGAAATAAGACTGAGGCTCTGTAAGTTATCTAGCAAAGATACTTAGATGAAAAGCATTCTTAACTTTTTACATTGACAGGAGACACCCAAGAGAGCCTTCTGCCAAGACATGTGAAGGGTGAGGACATGTAGCAAAACAAGAGCTGCTCAACATATCTACTTCACAGTGCTGACAAAGCTTAAATGCTTAGCAGCTTGAACTTAAGAGAGCAGTGAATCCATCAAAAACCTCAGCTACCAAAAAAAAAAAAAAAAAAAAAAAANAAATCAACCACTACTGTCATAGTTTGAAAAAAAAATTAAAAATAAATTTAATAAAACCCCTTAAACCAGAGAGAGACATCCCATCTCATCCTCTTCCTATTGGGCAGCAAACTGCTTGGAGATGCAGATGAGCAAGCCTAAATAGGCCAACACCCATCCCAAAGGAGGTGACATGTGCCCTGAAGGTGTGAATTCTCAACACTGTTTCTGTGGCTTTGCAGAATTCACTGCATGGGAACAGCCACAGTGTGGACAGCTCATCTCAATTCTTAGGTCTGCTTCACATCAAGCACCTTAATAGCCCTGGTTGCATCATCATGTTGGGCCAGGTAGTGGGGAATAAAACCACAGAATACAGGCATTTACATGGGAACTACTGGAAGGCTCATCTTGGAATTTAGGAGTGGGAGCAACATAGTGATGCCTTAGCATTTGAGCTTTTATGTTTTTCATATATTTGTATTCCTGTAATTCTCTGGTGTATAACTCTGAACTCCATATAGTGTTAGCTACTGCTTTCCCATTTTGGTCAAACAAAACAATTCCTCTCTAGGCCTGGGAATCAAGGACACCTTACTGTCTCAGGCCCTGAGAAATGTAAACAAAAGTGAGTTGGGAGAGGAGCAAACTTGGGGTAAATGGCTTCATTACCTGAAGCTGTAATTGAAAGATTAACCCTCAATACGCAAACTTATAAAAGTATGAAAACCCCTGACCCACTGTCCATTTTTGAGTGTAGCCCCTGGGGAGCTTCGTCTGCCCGAAAATGTACCTGAAGGCCCTTCAATAAATATAACCACTTTTTATTCTCTTAATTTTGTCTGGCCTCTATTTTCAGGTAGCCCATCAAGGCATCAATAGCACAAGGTATCTATCCCTTTACATTTACCAGTGTGAACTCTGGATCACAATAAGAAGCAACAGGGCAGTTCAAGCCCCATCACACACCTACAGCCAGAACATCGGGTTACTACTCAGGTAGTAAAAGCCACAGATTTAGGACCTGGCACATCCAGGCAATAGGATAGCAACGGGATCAGATTATTCAGGCTGATACCTTAGAGCCTGTTTTGGTTAATGACACTGCTGGGGCCATCAGAGTATAGCACCACACTATGGGACCAGAGCATGCCAAAAACTGTTGCCAAGGTGCAAAATTACTTTTACCTGACACAAGCACAGTTGCTCACAGAAGTTAGAGCTTCATCTCCCAAAAGTCACAGCTACTTTAGCTGAGTGCTTTGAGAGCCTAGACTCAAACAGCAGCTGTAAGGACACTGAAGAGTAGCAGGAGGATGGAGTGTAACCAGGTTACCAGGGCCAGCCCTCAAAAAAACAAGCACAAGCCAGTGGATGTGAAATCAGCATATCAGTCCTTCACATTAGGACTAGGAGGGGGTAGACCAGTAGATCTGAACCTTTGGAAAGGGCAGGCTTGAAGAGGCCTTTTCTTTTAAACCACCCCAGAAGGAAAGCACCAAGTGCGTCTTGATGTGGTTGAACAAACTTCATCTCGTGCCGGCTCTAGTCAGGACTACGTAAGCTAAAGGAACAAGCACAAAATGGTAAAGCAATAGCAACAGCAGCTTCTTGCTGTTCTCTGTGCTGGTGCTACCCTGCGTGACCTTCTCAAGCAGGGACAGCATCAGCCCTGATTCAGTAACGAAACAAACCCTGTCAGGGGTTTCGGGCTTCGGGTATGAAGGTACATTGTGTGCAGGGGAGGATTCCCTCAACTTTAACCCATACAGTGACCTGATGCTGGTTCTATAAGTTAAGGAGATAGAAACCCAAAGCCTGGAAACCTGCTATGTTCCCACAAATTTATTGAGGTGCATTAGCACTAATGCTGCCTTTTGCAAGAACACACTCTCTTGTGAAAAGCAACTGTATTCTAGGCAACTCTGTCACACTGTCAAAGCCGAGGATGATATTAAATAGTATGGGTTATCTGCTGCTTATTTTCCAGAGACCTGTGATGCTATTTTGCCTAATCCTAGTGTTGCTCACTGTACTATGAACTCTCCTTAGAGCCAAAAGTCACTGGCTGCAAAACTAATTTCTCCTGCTTCACTTGATATTTTCTTTTCAGTTCTCCAAATTTCTTACCCTCTGCAGTCTCCAGCTTGCCTTCAGGCATCTGGCCAATAGACCCCTCTCTGCTTTCAGCCCTGCAATCCCAAATTGAGTGGCAATGGTGTCAAGCCAGCAGTTCCCACACTGTTATGTGCACACAGGAAAGGCTATACCTAATACATCCTGTGCAAGGTACGCATGACTCTAGAGTATTTTTCCAGACACTCTCAGTGCATCAATTTGAAGGAAAGAGTGAGATTTTTATCCTATGCAAACAACTTTTTACTTTGGATCAATCATTAAGCACTCTTACACTTGATAAAGGTGCTAGCAGAACAGTCAAAGTAAGCCAAGAGATCCATAAATTTGATGGCTATATCATTATCTTTAGTTCATTTTTCAAATTTCTTTGATATATAATGGACCCATCTTGCAATTTTTCAGAAAAACTTGTTATCAACACAAGAGGTCACAGTTGGACCACTTAGCACTATATATTCTTTTTAGGCAAAAAAAAGCTCAACATAAAGCATTTTCCTCCTCTTTTTTCTTTTCATTTAAAATAGACTAACATCCTTCACAGAACCATCTTCTCTATGCTGCACACCAAGTGCTCCAATGTCATGAGCCATAATGAATTTGGAGGGTTGCTAGTCAGAAGGAACAATGAACACATTGTTTTCTTCTGCCTTCTTCACTGGTAGTTCATACTGCAGGGAAGAACAAAAAAAAGGTAAGAGAAAACATTGCAAAAATTTATACAAGCATTGAAACTGTACAAGATAAGAAATTGCAGAGATCCTGGAAGCATGTTTAGACTCAGCTCTTGATTCTCAAGCACCAACCCTGGAACAAGTGCTGCAGAATGAGCAGCCCCCGTGACACAAGTGCTCCTTTCTCAGCCCTGCTGCTCTTTAAGTGTCCTTATTCTGGAGCACCTATGTCCCTCAGCAACTCAATGCTCATAATGGAAACTCTTCCCTTTGCAAAAGCTCAGGATTCCAACTTCAACTGCTAAAATATACAAGCCCTTTTCTAAAATCCCAGGCCCAGTCCACTGTGGTGAACACAGGCATGGTTGTTCCTTCAGCACAGGGAGATTTCTCAGCCCTGTGAAGTGCAGACACATGGCATCCCACACGTGGCAGTAATCCATCAGTCTTATGGCAGAAATGCTAAACTCTCAAAGCCATCAGACCTGCACATAAACCTGAAACAGCAGCAGTAGCAAAAATACACGCCCATGTGATGGGGTGACCCAGATGGAAGCTAAGCATTGCATCAAAGTTAGCAAAGTATTCGTCTTAATTTACAAATTAAAACAAGGGCATAAAATAGTGATTAGACTCTTGAGAGCTTAAGAACATCAACAGAATATTTAACCAGTATGTAAGGTAAATTTTAAAAGATTGGGTTTTTAAAATCAAACTTCAATATATCAAGGCTAGAAGTTACCAGACCTAAAGAACAGATGAGAGAAAGCATGTCAGACTGCAGAGCTCTTAGCCACAGGTTGCCATGGATGCACAACTCCAAGGGCAAATGCACTGAGGCTCATGAACTACACAGAAACTGCCCCAGACTGTGAACCCAGGAGAAACATCACTACCTGATGGTCCTTGTCCTTATCTTCTCCCTTAGACAAGTACTGTTTGACCTCTTCCCCTTGTCAAACGTTTCTTTGTCCATGCTTTCCATGCATCAGGACCAGAGGTCCCACAAAGAACTAGCCCCACAAATCAGCCAACCAAAGGCTTCCCTCACACGACTTCAGTTGCATTTTCTCACTTCCAACACCAATCAGTCAGGCCAGATCCCAGTCCCTCACCCATAGGGAACTGCTTTAGTATCACACGTACCGTTTTATTCTGGACAGTGTCGGCAAAACTCTTCGCTGTTTCACCCAGGGCTGAATCAACAGATTCAATTCTGAAAAAGAAAGTGAGCTTAGCTGGTTTTTCATGAACCATTAGTACTTACTGGTGAAACTTGAACAGAGATATTTGCCACCAAAAATAAACCTGAGAATGGCAGGGTTTTGCCCAGCATTTATGCGAACAACATGTTTTATACAGGAAATGATCACCTCCTTCCCTCTCCTCTGACCCTTAGATACAGTCAGATCGAGTGGGTGCATTGCACCTTTTTCCAGAACCTGGCTCAGCTTTCCCAAGCAAGGTTCCTCTCCCGCATAACTTCCCATACAGAGTTCCCTCATTACACTCTAATTCCAATTGAAAACCCTCACAAGGCTGCAAAAGCTCAGTCAATGGACACTAACTGGAGATGCCATACTGGGTTTAGAATCCTTTCCCTTGTATGAGCAAGGGTACCACCAGTCTAATCAGCACCCTCTATGACCAGCAGAGGACTTGTGAGCACACAGGACAGCTGGCAGAGACATACCTCTGTTTTTGCTGGTTGCAGAAAGTATTCAGTTTGAGTAGCTGGGCATTCCAGAAATCCTAAAAAGACCCCCAAAGAAAACCCACGTTACTTGGGAAGGGGCACCTTTTCAGGCTGGCACACAAGAAGTGGTACGCACCAGTGCGTCTTTCTCCATGGCTGCCAGAGTTTGAGTTTCCTTCTCAAGGTTGGCAAGCTCTTCAACAACAATCTTCTGGAAGGTCTCAAATTTATTCAGCCTAGTGTTGGAGAGCAGAAACAATTTTGCCACTTTAATGTGCAGTCTCACAAGGTGGACAACAACCCCTCCAGCAACAAATCCACCTTTAGGCAGAAGGAAATGTCCCTGCTGAACTACACAGGGCAGATTTTTTCTCAGATGTGTCACAGAGCGTGTGAATAGCTATACTAAAGTCACACTGCAGATAAATATGGCTCAATAGCCTGTCCCAAGCAGCAACCAGTAACAGAGGACTGGGACAGGGCATACAAATGAATTCCCAGTGCAATACTTGCGCTGTATGCTCTCCCAGCCTCCAGGAAGTTCAGCAGAGATTTCCCAAGCTGAAGATCTCTAAGGTCCCTTCCAAACCAAACCATTCTATGAGTCTATCGTGACACAAACAACCTCTATGGATTTTCCTGTCATGGGTTTGATATGTACAAACAGTGTTGCCATAGGATGACAGCAATTTCTACACCTTAACCAGCAACACCCTTACTGACTTGGGTTTGCCATCATTCCCAGCTGCAGTTAGGTACAAAAAGTTTGGCACAGCCCTGCATCCACTATCCTGTGACCCCAGTTAGATCCAGGTTACTTACTTAGCAACCAAGCATTGCTGCATCTTACTACCATCTACTCTTTTCTTCCACCACAAAACATCCCATTTTTTCCTTTTGGAACTGAAACTTCTCCATGTACCTTAACAAGAGCAAATTCTGCTCATAGAGGTCCTATTGATACCAGGGATTATTATACAGGCTATTATATCATACAACATTTGATCTAAATACTAAAAAGTGAATGTGTAATAGATATAGAGGCCTGATAGACTTATAAGTACAGTATAAGATGTGAGTATTTCACTTATAACAAATCCATAAATACTTGAATTGATTTTTTTTATCTAGCTCCTATTTGAGAAATTCAGAATCTGACAGATCTCTTTTCTTCTCCTCCACTTCATTAAGCAAGTCACAGCCTAGCTTCTTTCTTAAAAGATTGAGAAATAGAAGCTACTAAGTGTAACGAGTTTTTACAGAGATTCTTGAACATTGATGACAAGCAGAAGACAGTCCAAGGACTGCTCCATCAACTGCCTGTGACTCAAGCGTGCTTTGCATGAATTAAGCCATCCTCTTCTCCTACAGGAAGATTAGGATCGATCACAGGAGTTATACTTCTGAAATTCTTCTTGCATAAAAGCAAAAACAGAAAAGAAAAAGACACACACAAGCTATTTTGCCTTACAAACCATAAGTGCAGTAGACAGCTGTCAGGTTGGCTTTCCCTATCAATCAAAATTGACACAAAAGTGAAGCTGTTTTCAGCCAGCACCAGACTACTTACCTGCACTTGTGTATCTGGTTCAGTAGGGCGGACAAGTTCTTCTCTGAAGATCTCAGGGCATCCTGTGTGCTGATCTCCATCCTTTTGTACCGAGACTAGCCATGGCATGCACAATTAGGGATGGGCAATAGCCCAAGCCAAAACCTAGAAGTTTAGCTTGCAAAACCTTTCCCTGGAAAACAAGTCCCTCCCCAGGCTGCCATTCATCTTAGCAGAAACCATCTTAAATCAAGTTTAAACTGCAGTAAGATGACACACATAGGTGCTGCAGACACAAACTGATTTAATTCAGTCACAGCAGTTACACCAACAAACCTCTACGTAACCCATGTGACTTCAGGGCAGTATTGTGTTAGGAAAAATCTAATTAAAACTCCCTTTATGCCTTCCCTGTAACACTTCTCAGCATATACAGGTTCTGTAGAATACTTCTAAGAGCTCCAGACTAACGGACACTGACACCAAAGTCCTACTCTTGAACACAAAATAAAGATGGGATATTTGCAAATAACATGATAATTTACATAACATGATAAATTGCCACACATGTTAAAAGAGCTCACATTACCCAGAACAATTTCTTCAGTTGGTCAATAAAGCTTTCAAAGGCAGAAATCACTCCTGAATCACTCAAGTCCTCATGTTGCATCTTGGGAAAAAACACATCATCTATGCTATCATCCACTTCCTGACCTAGAAAGAAGCACATGCCCAGTTAGCATCATATCGGAATGCTTCCTGGAATATAAACCTTCCTTCTACTGAAGGGATTGTCATTCATGTGAGCAACAACTTTTGTTATAGAGCTGGAATCTGGGGCTTGTTCTTCTAGAGCTCACAAGTAGGAGGGAAACTGGCTCAAAAATCCCCTGAGAAATACTTGTTAGAGAGCAGCAGGGAAGAATAGGCACAACAGAGCAACAAAAAGCTATTTACAGCTGAGGCAAATTTACTATTTACTATATCAGCTATTTACTGAGGCAAATGCACAGAATAAAGGCAAAAAATAGTCAGACCACCACTGTTTTCTATCTTTTACTTGTGCACTGCAGGGAAAGCCTGATCCTCTTGTGCTCAGTTAGCACTATTTTGCAGCTACCTTGTCCATTACCTACATACTTTTTTTTCAGCTCCTGCATTTGATGATTTTTTAATAGCTCTGGAAAATCACTATTCAGACTAGAAAGTGTGGACATCATGGAGCAGCTGACCAAGTGAAACTTAAATTTCCTTATTCACACCTCTGCATACACAGTATCCACTGTCATTGGCAGTGCTGCAATACACACCTTCCGCTAATTTTGACTTTTGGGTTTTGGAAAAGTTGGCCTCTCTACAGTTTCATCTCTTCAAGCTTCCACATGACTATGATTTCTACCACAAGAGAAGAAAAGCTGAAAGCATTTAAGCACTTCACCTTAGTTACCAACCAGATTTTACCTTTCTGGATCTCTGCTTCCTCTTCTACTGAATCAGAAATTTTCTTTGGTGTATGGTTAATCTCAGAGGGCAAGTGATTTTTCTCCAAACTGGAAAATTTAGGCTTTTTTATGATAGTGCCACTCAATATATCTAGAAAGAGAATAGAAGATGCTTCAGAAGAAATCTGTTCTTTTACATGAGGTACGTGACAGTGCCTGCTCAAGGAGAAACCACCACTGGAATTACCAATGCTTCAGAAAAGGAGACAGCCTCATTTTATGGTCTGGCATCACACAGGACAGGATAGGACTTCACCTGCAAGCATCTTCCCTCACAAAAGCAGGGAACTAGCCTGAGCCTAGTGTTATACAGGTATTTGGAAAGCTTCCATGTCTCCACCTTAAAGAGAATTTCCTTTCTTGGCCTGCTACTCTAACCATCAGAAACCTCTGGTGTTCAACGTCTTCCCATTCCCTTTTCCAATCCAAGCTCTCAATCTCTTTATGAATAAAACTTTGAAAAAGAAAATGGAGTCAATCTAGACAATCCAAATCAAAGCTGCAGCCTCTACTTTAGGGAAGATCTGCTAAAAATCAAAGAAACAAACTAGACCCCCCCCCCATCCTTTTGTTTCACTGTGCGCTTTTTTTGAACTCAGCAAGTAGTTTGTCAGACAAACTATCTCCCTGGAGTCTCCATAGGGCAGAATGGAAGGTGGTGGGGCCCAGGACGAGGGGGACAGTCAGACCAAAAGAAGCACCCTGCAGCAGATTTAGGGTTCACAGAGAGAGTTCAAATGCAGTCAGAGACCACACCTGAAATTTCTGAGCATAACCCTGCTTGTGCCTTTTCATGGCAACAACTCCTCTCCAATTGTAAGACTGTACAGCAAACAGTGATAAAAATGAAGCCCTCAGCACTTATCTTCCCCCAAAATTATGCAGATGTGTTGTTGTAGTGAAGGTGTATTCTGGAAATGCTGGACAGGTAAGAGATATACTGGGAATACAAACAGAGCCAGCTCATGAGAAAAGGCATGCTTTTGTCCAAGATCAAAACTTCAGTGACTCACTTCATAGTCACAACAGTAACTCAGACAGACTTAGAACTACATCAGCACTGAGAATTATTAGGATGAAAACAACCCACTGCTGCTTGACCTGCTTGACATTCAGTTGTTTCCAACTGCAAAGAGACTGTGCTGCACTTTTGAGTTAGTTTATGAAAGTTCACCTTCACTTTTAAAAAAATCCTGAAGTGCCATTTACCCATAAAAAAAGCTGCAGCAGTAAAAAGTATTATTCAAGTCACCATTTAACTAATGCTTATAGCAATGGTTTACATCTATGTTCTTAGGTATAAAGTAAACCAACAACTTGAAGGGATGCTTGTTTTGTTTAAGCTGAAATTGCAGTGCACTTTCAAATCATTTAAAATCATCATGTGTGTCTCTTGGGTAAATACCTACCTACACTACAAGTTCCCCTGTAATCAAGGACAAGTTTTAAGAGTTAGCAACACATTCAGAAACGTATATAAAAGCATCTTATCACAGTCTGTCATGATATACAAAACAGAGAAACAGAATTTAGCAAAAAAGAAGTATCTCAGAAAAGTCAGAGTTAATTTGTCTTTGAAATAAAATAACGGCTTTGGCACCATCTCTTCCTGCTTTTAACTAATTCTCCCATGTTATCAAGAGTAACAAACCTGAGTCCTTCCGCTTGGTACTTTCTTCCTCTCTCGATAATTTGCCCGGTGTACCTTGAAACTTCTAAGGAGAGAAAGAAAACAAAATAAGAAGGTAGCCAACTCCACAATGCGGACAAGCTGCCAGGGACTTGTTACAGGAAGCAAAGTGACACGATGCACCGGTTTCAGGAAGAAGCAGCCTGAAACCAGGAGACTGGAAGGAGGTTAAGCACAGCATACTGCACCTGTGTGGGCTTCTCCACATCACTGGAAGGGCTCCTGGCAGACACATCAAGTAGTAGTGGACTCCCTCCAGCCTCCTCTGAGAGCGTTTCATCTGTGTGAGAAATTAGTAAATGACACAGGCATTCAAAAGTTTGAATCCTGTATTGACTGGAAATCTCAATTCAATGAAACAGAAAATAAAACCCAAGCCCTCTATCCTCTCCTTTATCTCGTCACACAGGGAAGAGGTGGTGGCTCAGACTCAGTCCTAAGGCTATTTTCTTGGTGGTTGTCAGTTAAGTTCATTCCTTCATCTCCCAAAAGCACTGACTTATCTTCTCCTTGTACAAGAGACTCTTTGCACAGAAAATATCTACCCCTCACAGCCATTACAAAGAAATATCACAAGGCAAATGTTTATGGAAAAAAGGTGAAGGAAAATAGCAAAATCAAAAAGAAAAACCCACCACCAAAAAAAAACTCATCCAAAAAGTACAGACTCACACATATCAAGACTCTTCCAATGCACTGAAAAAGATGAAAATAAAAATACCAGCAAGATTCACTGTGGGTAAATCATCTCCCGTGGAGCTAAATGTGCTTTTTTTCCTTAGACTCTCCTTTTGAGCTCTTTGCCTTGATTCTCCCTCCTAAAACAAATTAAAGTCTAAGCATTATTTAAACATACTACAGAAGTAGGGGTTGGGGTGTTGTTTTAGAGGGAGGATTTTGGATGATTGATTTGTTTTTTAAAATACACTAAGATAAATATACATATACTTAAAATATGCCTAACATACTGATGGTTCTATCCAACACTGAAGAAAACCTATGCCCTGAAGTTCAATGCATGCAAGAATTCTCCCTTTAGGCATTAGAGTTGTACATTTCATGATGTTTTTCATAAGTAGAAGAGCAGCATTATAGTCAAGAGAGAAGTTTTCTGGGGGAAAGTAAAAGCTTTCAGTGTAACTAGTAGTTCTGGAGGTGTTTTTTTTCCCAGACTTTCTGTATTTCAAATATGTATGTACAAATATATATATGTACACACACACATAGATACACATATTTGATATGCAGCATTTAACAATTGTTTCTTTGAAGTTTCCCAATGTTTTCCTAAGACATCCTCTATTAGACCAATAGCGTCTCAACAGCACTTAGTGACAATTCTGTCCATCAGAACATTTGAGAATTAAAATAACACCAGTTTACTTAATTCTCTCTCATTAGTACACATTTTACATCCATAATGTTTTTAAATCTGAGGCACCAAGGCATGGCACCCTCTTACCTTCTTTGACTCGTAGTCACTGCCACTACTCGCAGAAGACACAGGAAGAACTGCAAGGAGAAAAGCTTCCCTGGTTACTGGCAATGTAAAGTGCGTACTTTACCCAGTTAACTGAGTTAGCCACAAGGCAAACCTTTTCAGTTTGGTTTTCTAGATGTTTACAAGATAAAACTTCACAACGCTTACGTTAAATTTCAGAAAAAACACCTTTCCTCTAACAAAGCCAGATGCAATGACGCAAACATACATAGCTCAACCCAGAGCAGCCAAAAAAGCAAAAAAAACAAAAGACAGGCTCAGTATCTTGTCTGACAGTACCGAAGTCCCAGGCAAGACATGTGGGCTGACACTGGAGTGAGAACAACCCCCGGAAACCCAGTATAAAGCATAATTTCAAGCTCAACTTTCTTTTGCTTTTTAATCCGTACAGAATCCAACAGCTACCTGAGCAAGCATCGTTCCTCTGTGAGTTGGAGAGAAACGTTCCATCTCACTCAGGACAGTTTAGTTTCCATTTGGTGGTCACAGCAGCAGACAGCCCTGGAGCATGGCTGCTGGGGAGGTTTGCTGTTGGTCAGGCCCGAGCAGAGAATATTATCAGAGGTAATCACGTCTGACGCTCACAGGACAACTGGCTTATTACTGTGTAAAAAGGGGAGCAGAACACCCTGGTCTGCAAACTGTGAGGTTTCGCAAGGTTTGCTTGCCAAGTCAATGATGTTTCTGGGGACATGAGGAGGGGAAAGTTGCGGGGAGTTGTGGTAGCTTCAGAGAGATCTTCCTCCTAATGCGGTCAAGAGCACCAACACAGCCACCAGCTCAGGTCCCATGGGCTCTTCAGCATCATCACACAGAGGGCTGCACTCGCACAGATGTTTAGATGCCAGATTTCCACCTGGACATTTGAACCTGGCTTTGAGAAGGGGACAGGAGCCCAGTTCAAGCACAAGGGTGTGCAATGCGTCTCCTCCCTGGGGCACCCCTCGCTGCTGGCCTGAAGTCTGCTCTCTCCCACTCAGGAGAGCCAGGATTTGGCCAAACTCTCCTTTTTCAAACCATCATCAGCATTTGCTTTTCTGCAGGACGGTACATCATGCATAGCTAAGTGTCAATAGGTGACTAAGCTTACCTTTTAATTTACTTCTCACCCTGGGTCTTTTTCGGGTATAGTCAACAGATTTTGGCACCGACTGTATCTGAGAGTCAAGGATCCAGCTTTTCTCACTCTGACCAGGGCTTGTATTCTCATTGTTGCTTTCAGAGAAAAGATGTTTCCTGTAACTGGGCTAAAGACACGATTAAGTCCTGTTCTCTCAGAAGCCCCTCAGCCATTACCAAGTTATCCTATTTCTTCCTCCCCACAGTGCAACACTTAAAACTGTGAAATCTGCCAAAATAGCTACAGCCAGCTGTTGAAACAGCCATATAAAAACACTTAGAGGCAGATGCTTGCCTTTTACCAACGTGGGGTTTTTACAGTATCCTCCTTCCTTGTCTCTCCCTGTCTCTTGTGCCTAAAATAAGAGCACTCTTGCAAGGATGAAAGCCTCAGTATGTCTAAGCTGCATCCAGCAGCATAGTGGGGGAGAAAAGGTAACACAGACAATTCACTAGCTGGTCTGGCAGTGATGGTGCATCCTGATCACTGCTTTCAAAACGACAAACAGAGGCTACCAGACCCACATTCCTCCACCTCTGCACCGAGTAAGCCTTAAACTTCAGCTTCCTTATGGGTGCAACAAATTTGTACAGTTAGAAATACACAGCAATCAAATAAGCAACAATCAAAGGCTCTAGGGATGCAAAAGCATAAACAACCTACCCGCCTTCTCTCAAGATTGTTTGATTCCTTGCTCTTGCTTCTTGTTTCATAAGTCCTGCCAAGTAGCACAAAGACCCAAATTAGAGTAGCAAACACAGCAATAACACATCACAGCACTGCAGAATGGGGTCCACCAAATAGAAGCAGCAGGAGGCTCCTTAAGAGTTCAGCAGAAGAACCAAACTGTTAGAGTGCAGTCAGTAGCCAAATTTTTCTTTGCAGGGATTTTGAAAGTAGCAATTCAGGGATATCTAGAAATCAGCATTTTAAAAAGAAAAATTTATCTGCATACATAGAGGTGGCAAGTCCCTGGAAGCTTGCTATGACTGGAAGGCAGCCAAAGCAAGGCAGGGAGTTTAAGCATTTTTCAAAAATTATATCAGGCATTTTGGCATATGGTCAGGAAAGGATGATGTTTAAGAGTTAAAGTCCTATTATTGTCAAAGTTGACAGGAGTCACTGTTCTCTCCAGCAGCCTTTATATTCTCAGGTACTAATTCAAATATTGGTATCAATAACACCCACAGATACTGTGGTAGCTAAGCAAGGAACTACTGTATTAGAAAAATTACACAGTCTTTCGGATCCTAACTTAAAAAATCTTAACCAAAGCTATATACCCTTATTCACATAGCATAAAGTTCATAAACCCTGCATATATAATCCTGTACCTCTGATTTCGTGAAGAAATGTTCGGTGCAAGAATCTTTCCTTTGGCTTCAGCAACCTGAAAGAGAAGCAGAGAGTTGTCTTAGAGTCCTGTTGCCCCATAAAATGCTCTGCATAATTAAAATATATCAGAACTCAGAAGGAAATTGGATTACAAGTCCTGCTTGGAAATTCCACTTTTTAATGCAATGGGATTCGTTGATCGAAACAGTGTCATAAATTATAATAGACAGACATTTGAGCCTTAAACAGAGTTCCTTTCTCTTTTCCTCGGTTTATGAATAATGCCCGTTTTAAGCACCAGCGTCACAAGGCACGTCATTGGAATCAATAGCAGCGCTGGCAGCAGCGCTGTGCGCACGGTGCAGGCTCCCGCACGCCGCTGGCACCGGGGCAGGCTGCCGTGGAGCAGGGATTTGTGCTGACACCCAGCGGCACCAGCAAGCGTCGGGCCGTGTCCCGTCTATAATACAGGGAAATTTGGGATGTTTCATTCAGCACCCATCGCCTCACAAGTAACAGGCGCCAGTGACAGCCCCCACATCGGAGAAGATGCTGAAAGCCGAAGGGTTTGTCCAGCACAGCCACCTTGATGGAAGCCATCAGGAGCAATCTCACAGCTTCCTGGGAAAGCCCACACTAGGCAAAGTTTCAAAGTCAGCAAAGTGATTAATTTTTATTCCTTTTTTTTTTTTTTTAAATCTGAAAATGGAGGTCAAGCAGAATTTCCAACAAAGGTTTTGTGAGGACTGAGTTTTAACCAGGAATTCCCAGCTTGCAAAGCACGGTTTGAAGTGGATTTCAGTCTCTTCTGCTTAGCCTAGGAGGACAAAGTGGATGCCCAGCAATCTGCTTTTGATATTCAGTGAAATACAAGAGGCTGGCCTTCAATCACAGATACATCCCATGGCCTCACTGAAGCAACAGCTCAAATGTCTGTTGGTGTTATGATGCATTACCCACCAGAAAATTCAAGTAGTGATAAGCATTCTAACTACTCAAAAAAAAAAAATCAATTTCTACCATATAGAGTAAACAAAACAAAAAAATCTCAGCTTCCCAGTTGTCTGTCTTGCTATAACAGTGTGTCCATCCTTACAGCAGCATTTCTGCAGCAAATTATGTCCCCTGCTTCAAGTTCCTACTCCATTAGGTGCTGAGCTTCTGCCTCAACTTTACCTTCTCATGACTTGAGGAGTCTGAGTTCTCAAAGTCATAGACTTCCTTCCTGCAAGACAACATAAATATGGCAGTGACATACAACAGCAAAGAATCACCATACTGAATTTCATTAAGAATAGGAGGGTGATAACAAGGTTTCTTTCTGACACCCCTCTCCTCAGATCTCTTAGATGCCTAAAAATACTGTTTTCTAAGCTTCTAAAAAATACTTGCTCCTTTCTTACTTAGTCTTATTGCTGTCTTGATTCTCACTCTTTTAATAGTAACTGTTTTAAGAAATATTCAAAACATAGAAATTAACCTATCCCTGTTTATGTAGAGGACATTTTGTTCTCACATCGCCCATAATCGTATATGGTAAGAAGAAGTAAAGAGTGGAAATAAAATATTAGAAGCTTTTTTAAAATTATATTTAATTACATTTAGAAAATTCTAGTATTTAATATTCTCTAATCTCTTCTCTGTGTACATCTAGATCTTGTTTTCATGTCTTCCAACATTTAAACTTACCTGTACCTTTATGGCTTTCTCCAAATCGTAACTATTTCCAAGGGGTCCTACAACAACTGCTCAACATACAGTATATCTTCACTTTACTAGTAAAAGAATAGGAAGACTAAAGAACTGAGATCCTTGCCAAAGCTTCCCGAGGGAAGGAAACGCTCATTTCCAGACGAAACGCTAGAGGGAGCAGAATGGCAAAGCTAAGAAGTTCTTCACCTCTAACCTCTACATTGCCGCTCCTGTTTTAAAACCGGTATTAGCTGCATCAAATTGTCTTAAAACACACAAAACAAAAAAACTTGATGAAGCCCTGCATCAAGTTTTCCTATTCTTACCTACAATCAGTCAAAAAATTCCTCTAAGCACTTTTTTTGAGCTAAGAGACAGCAGGCTGAAGCAAGACCCCCATGGAAGCCCCAGAGCAGCAGCAGAGATCCTTACACACAGTCTATTTGCCCTCCTGCCCAGCAGCAGGCATTAACTGGAACACAACAGCTGGCAGAGCGTAGGAGGAGGGTTCAGCAAGGCAGACTTTCAGTGCCACAGGCTGCATATGGCCCCCAAACCCTCAAGTGCTTCTTCCTGCCGTGCCCCCAGCTTTAAATACAAACAGACAGATGTGTGAGTGTGAGGGAAGGGGGCAAACTGACAAAGAGGCCATCCTGAAACCCTAGAACACGTGATGCCAAGGAACTGGGACAATATTTGAGAAAGCTTAAGTATTTGTGAAAGAAGCTGGCACTTAGAACTCAACTCACTGGAGGAAGAAGCCAACATGCCATGACAGTGTCACAGGGGTAGAGGGCATTTTTGGCAAACTAGGGTTAGCTTCTGAAATCTTTATCACTTTGGGGACCCAAAGGGCCCTATGGAGAAAAGTTATGGCCCTTCCTAGTCTCATACTTGTTCTGCTGCCTGTTCTAGGTACAGACAGGCCACCCTCCATGGGGACATCCTTCTTCCCTGAGTGCTAGAAAAGGTCTAAAATCACTTGGTACACGGCTTCCTGCAGGGGCACGGGGCTTGTGTGTCATACCTGCCTTCAGCCTTCTTCTTGGCCATACTTGTTTTCCTGTTTCTCTTTTTGCTGGTAGGATTCTTTGGAAAAGGAGAGAGTTGCAGGATCTAAAACAACAATACTCAAAGTCATGTTCTGATTCTAGAGCCTGCCAAAAGCAGAGAAAAGGTGTGCCAGGAAACTTCCTTCCTCTCACTATTATTCAGGCATGACTGCTGCCTGCAGTTCTTTCCTACCAGAAAGTATGGCACTCACAGAGCTGAAACTGGGGGGCGAGAAAGCAGTTCGAAAGCTTTGAAATCACTGTACAGTGGACAAGTGCTACAAAACAATTGAACTGGCAGTAAAAGTTTTTTTATAAAAAAATCTAAAACTAGCATCTGGAAATGCAAACCCAAGAACAAGTCTAAAACGTGATTTCTAATATAAGTACCTAAGCGTAAAATTATTGCTTTGGGAATTTAATTTTTCTCACATAGTACATTGACTTGTTTTAATACATACACATCAATAGAACTTTCTAAGTGCAACTACAGATGACTCTCAGTTGCTTGGTAATTTACCCAGGTTGCGAGTTCCTACATGGGAGGGTCATTAGAGCCCAGATACAAAACTGAATACACACATCTGTAGACCTCCAAGGCTTGCTTCCATTCAGGAAGCAAACATTCCCTCTTGAGTACAAGCATGCAAGCTTTGTGACATGTGAGTATGTCCCACACACCACTGTACTCCTGGAGGGAAACTCGACACATTGCTTTGGGGCTGTACACGTGCTGAATAAACTCCAGTGAGCTTGAATCACCAGGCTGGGCCCCTCTAGGACGAGGCTGGTAGCTGTTGCCTCTGCAGCTCACTGCTGGTGCAAAGTGGCACAGCACATCAGATGTGACATTCCGTGGGCTCAGGACACCGCTCCGTGGCACCAGTGGGTCAACCCATCCCAGCTTTCTTCTGCAACTCCGCCAGAACCTTTCTTCACTCAAGCCCTATATCTCCTCACTCAGGGGGACCCCAAGGCACACATACCTTTGGTATCCACTCATCCATGGGTTCTTCTTCTAGGGGCTTCTCACTGGGGACAAGAGGACATGTGAGGGAGCTGTTCATTTAAAGACCACAGTGTTTGTGAAGTACTAAGGTAAAAAAAAAACACAACACAACAAACTTGCACCAATTAGCACCAAAGCAATGGTTTAGTGTGTAGGGAAAAAAGGTAATCAATAGCTCTACAGAAGTCCAGCTCCTTAACTACAAGAAATTCTGTCCTGCGAAGGTCTGGGAAAAAAGGTGAATTCAAGCCAAGGTGATTTCAAATTCACATGATCTTTCACAAAGTCGTGGTCCCCCTTATGGACAATCTCACATTTGGCAAGCTCAGGTTACACAGCTGAAGTTTAACTCTCTGTGAATCAGCTGTGGGCTCACCTTGTATTTGGACTAAATCCATGAGGAGAAAAAAGTCACACCAAAGCAGCCTCCAATCTAGTAACCAAACATCACTGTTCAGCAACTCCAAAGTGCTGTAACTCCAGACAACCAGCCTTGATGTCCAGGTGGCAAAACAATCTTCAATTTAATAATTGATGGGATAACCTCAAAATTACATGCATTAAAACCCCAGGAGAAAAACAAAAACCCACACATACAAAAATCCCACAAAAAACTCAATTTGAAACTTTCTGTCTGCATGACACTCACCTAGGCTTAGCTTTCATCCTTGGAGATGGAGTTTGGGATTTTTTTTCTGAAGAAGGCAAGGAAACTATAGTTTTATCCTCTGGAGCTACTGTGAAACTTTATCTACTTTTGCTGTAAGACCCACAAAAGCAGAGTCTTCAGCATGTCACCTGGGTGACATTTAACTGGGTCACACTTAAGGTACTGAAGGGAGCCATGCCTGACCTTGGTTAGCGTCTTCCAGGTCAGTCTGCTGGCTCACTGTAACCATGGCAACACCAGAGTTAACCATTTTCTGCTTGGAGACATGAAACCGTGAATAAAACATGCATGCGACCAACAAAAAGAGTGGGTTTTTTTAGAAGCAGATTTTGAGTGCTTGTCTGTGGCAACGGCTGCATGACAGGTTCATCCTTGTCCACACAAAAACCTTCTAGGCTGTGTGTAAGTGATACCATGGGTTTCTCACCAAGAGCATCCCACTGTTACCTTATGAGTGTAAGTAAATAGTTTTTTTCTTTTTAAAGCAATTTTGCCAAAATTGCAGCTCTGGAGACAAGTATCTGAGCTGAATGGATACAAAGGAGTTTTCTTTGAAAGAAGGCTGTAGTCACACCTATAAAAAAGCAGACTAGAGGAGGGGAAAAGGGGCACAAGGATTGTTCCATCATAGACCAAACACTTACTGCTGCGGTGTCTGTTAACTGCATTCTGTGCTGAGAAGTTAAGTTGTCTTTTTGAGTCTCCACATTTTCAGAGTTTGAAGGCTCTTTCTTCTTCTGTGCATTAGAGGACAGAGGTATCTCTGCAGAACAGCAACCAGAGTGAGAATATCATCTCAGTAATTGAACACTCACCACCCCTTCTTTCCATTCCCACACCTGCGCGCATAAATTGCAACACTACAACTTTCTAGGCACAAATATCACAAGCTCACATTTAACAGAACAAACCCAAGTATCTTCAAATTACCCAGTGAAGAATTGCAATGCTAAATAAACAACATATAGGCTCAGCAATACTGGATGGATATATGCCAGTTTATCATCTCACAACTTATAGTGCTACGTTGACTCCTAAGCTCTGGAAGACATGGAGCAAGCCTTTGTGTCTGACTAAAGCAGAGGGATCTTCCACCATCTATGTTTCCCTCCACTGAAGCTCTATCAGACACTGCAAAATTTGTTTCACTGCAGATGAACTACCTTCTGCCCTTTAGATTCCTTGACTGCCTCAAGTAGCAGTGCTCACCTTGCACCTGTGTGTGCCCCACGGTGGGCACTGATAAAGGAACTCCTAGCTCATCTGCAGAATCCAGAGGACTTCCATTCTAACTTATTGTAGGTTTTAACTGGAGGAAAATGGGAAGGACTACTGAAGAAGTTACTGCCCCAGACATTTAGAGCTGGAAGCAGCTCTTTCAAGTACTCACCTGGAGAATTCTGAAATGCACAGGATCTTACAGGAAAGTAAAAATGTCTTTTTAATATTGTCACAGAAAGAATGCTACCTATCCTGAGAGCTCTTCAAACTTGATTTGTATTCAAGACAGTGGGTCATAGCAGTAGAAATAGCTGTGATTTGACAGCCTTAGAAGATGTGGAAATATCTGTCAAGCAAGTTGCACCGGGAAAGGATCCACACAAAAAGTAATCACACTAAAACCTGAAATACAGCCAGTTTTGGAGAAAGGACAAATTCTAGCCTTCAAAGTTAAAAGATCACCCTACAGAAAAAAAAACACCTTCCAAAAAATTTGATACCAAAGTTGAGCTAAGGAAGCGTTTCCTGTTTAAGATCAATTTTGATCCCGCACACCTCCCGCTTTTTTGCTGTAAGCAGCTTTTCCTCAAGGCTGTGACTCACAGTTTGTGGGGACTTACAGAAGAATTTCAGAGCATGAAAAGGAAAGAAAGCAATTACTTTCTGTTTTTCTTGGCAAGTGCTGGGCTTAGACCTTCCTTTGGGTCAAACACAGAAAGGACACAACTGTACTTCAGGCTCCGAGTTACCTCAACAAGTACCAAATTTAGAACATAATAAAACTCTGGCAAATGATCCTGGAATAAGATGCCTTGCATGAGACGTTTACTAGCAGCACAGGAAGCACCACCACTTGATGATGGAATACTTAAATGTGCCCAGTACAAAGAAATACAAAGCACTGGCTGTAAGCTGGTGGGAATAAGGAAATAAAGGCTATTCCAGCTCCAGCTAAGAACCTTCCTGCCTTAAGGCAGACAGCTATTTCTGTAGCTGGGGCACACACAGATACAATCTTGCAGCACAAGATATTTACAGCAGTAGGTCACCTCCTGCAGAGGAGCTGGGCTGCTGCTCACCTTTACCCACAAATGGGGACTGCATGTGAGCACTTCTGCCCCACAGCTGTTCTTCCACAACAGCTCCAGGCACCTCCAAGGCACCATCCACTGCACTTGGGGACCGGAGCACACCATTTTCTAGCACATCGCCTTGTTTAGAAGAAACAGAAGTTGCCTCCCTGCAGGAAGCTTTAGTAGACGTTGCCCCACCAAATGAACCCCACTGCACAGAGGAGAGCCTGTTGAGTGCCAAGGTGCAAGCACTGACCCACCAGAGAACTCGTGCTTTCAGGAGGCCAGATGCCACCATCCCCTTCTGCAGGGCACCCACATGGCATGGCCAAACCAGAAACTGGGCATCACTCAAGGAAGAGGGGAGGACAGGAGGGAGCATCCCACCACACCTGCAGATGGAGAAACAGTTCTGCGCACTCCGCACATCAGCGGTCAGCCAGCAGGCGAAATGTGCCTTGCCAGGCCACCTGCCAGCACACAGATCCTGTCTCCGTGAGCATTCCCCTGCCCGTGCGACCCCAGCAGCACATGGCCACGGTGCCCAGCCCTCGCTCCCTGCACTAGAGGGACTCAGCATCTGCCGGGAGCAGGTTACCGAGCTCACAAGGCAGGAACTGTTGAAGACTGAGCTTGGGCATTGCTTGGTTTTTTGTTGTGGGGTTTTTCCTTTTTCTGTTTTAAGTGAGGTTACCTGTAAGCTGTAGACTGCAAGGGAAAATGATAATTTGAAATGATACTGAAAGATATTTAAATTTAATGAAATAACACAATTTAGAAAAAAATCACCTGTTTCATTTTGCATGGCTTGCTTCCCAGTATGGACAGTCTCCTCTTCAGACTCAACTATCTGTTGGTATGAATTAATCTCACATAAAAGTGATCTTAAAAAAAGTAGTCTTTATCTAGTAAAGTCGACCACTTAATAACAAAACTAAGTTACTAGTTGCCAGTAATAAATAATTGAGTTGATCATTTAGAAAAGCCTTGGCTCCTTTGAGGGCAAAGGACAGTCACTACATCATGTGTCACATAAGCCTTTCTGCAAACCTCATAGACTGTGGATGAATTACAAATAAAAAATTAACTATATTAACACATTTGGGGGAAAAAAGAGAAAAACTCCCACACAATTTATGTTTTTGCATTAGCTAATAAAAAACCTTGAGGTTTTAGAAATATTCTATTCTTTGTCTTGAACTACTATATACAAAGTCATATAAGATTTGCGTTTTTCAGCACACCTCCAGGTTTTTGTGTAACAGTTTGCTTATCCTGTGCTATGTAACACTTCAAGCCATATGTAAGAACACATTCATACTTAAAGTTATGCAATTAAATGACATAGGCTTTATTTTCTACTTCAGAAACTCAGGAAAAGTTACAGCACAAGGAATTAATTAACAAATCAGTTTAACCTTCCAGCTTTTAAGCCATAAATTTGAGTACCTTGAAACTTCTTTCCTAAAACACCTAATTTCTCTTCCAGGCCAAAGCTTAGAACACCTATATAGAGTGTCATAAATCCACAGTGGGAAGACAAATATATAGTAAAGAGGCACAAAGAAAATAAAGAAACCACAAAACACAAATCCCACAAACCTGAATAGTTTTGTCCAGAGTAAAATATAGTTAAGAAAAAAACCCACATATTAGAGCTTACCATTAGTTTTTCATCTCCCAGGACTCTTCTAAGTACACTTAATATTTCAAACTCAGCACTGAAAACCAATTTGATTTTTGTTGCTTCTGTTTTGTTAAGAGCAGCAGGTATCTTCATAAAAATTTTAACAATCTTTTGTCTATCCTCCTCTGTGAAAGAAAAAAAACAAACAACAAACCAAACAATTAATTACATTTGTTTTATATCAAGACATTCTTTTGTCAACCCAAAAATGTCTGAATAAGTCTTTGGGATTTTTAAAACAGTCGTTTACATCTAGCCCTTGCATTTCCAGTTACTCTGTTCACTCATTTCTTTCCTGTAGACTCTTGATTATGCTGTTCCCCAGGACACCTATAAACTGACACCTCAAGCTGTCCTGCTTGGGTAGGGAGAGGGGGTTACTGTGCAGAACAGCCCACACACAGTCCAACAAGTAGAGCTAGTGCAGGGTGACCTAAGGACAAGGCAGGGAGGGGAGGAGAAAAGACAGGAACACTTTGGTGATGGTGAGGTTTTAGGTTTACTCCATGTGTCTTGTGGACCCCCAGCCAAACAGGATAACATTGTTGGAAAATCTTACCCTTCACGCTGTAACTGTTGACATTTTCCTTTGACAGCCTCACAGAGTCCCAAAGAGCTCCCTTTGAAAACCAAAGCCATCGTGTCAGAAGGGCTGAGGGAGTGCCCAATGACTTAGGGTAACCCAAGGCCACCTGGGCTTTGCTGTTACCTCATCACAATCCACATAGAAAGTCACACTCTGGCTGCCAGCGTTGAAGTCAATCCAGAACTCCTCCAGTTTCTCATCTGATGGCTTCTTAACCTGGGGAAGGAGAGCAGCACTGTTGTTCCCCAAAAAGCCTCACAACTGCTGTATCACTCACCATTTTCTTTAAGGAGACAAAACTGGAAAGCATTATCCCACATAAACATCTGCACACCTTGCAGAAATAAGAGTTCAGATCACCCTGTGAGGTGCCAGCCCACTGCTCACCCAACCACACCCATGTCAGACGTGGGTCTACTTCAGCCAAGGGAGAGGCAATGCACAAAAGCTCATATGTTTGTGCCAGGAAAGAAGCTATGGAAACTCTCTCTGTTCCTGAGCACTTGAAATAAGCAGAAGCAGTGGAACCAGCTTCCATCTACATGGGTTTGATTCAATACGACCATCAGGAATGGTGCCACGGATGCCTTGTAGAGGCTGACCTGGAACAGAGGCTAGACAGAGTGAAAGGATAAAGGGTAGGTATTTATTGAAAGGCCTTCACAGGGCACACCGTGGGCAGTGCAGGGGTCTGGCAGAGACTACACCCAGGATGGACGACAGGCACACGTGTTTTAGGACAGATATAAGTTTTGTCCATTTGCATATCAGAGGTTAATTGTCCAATTACAGCTTCAGGCAGTGGAGTCCCACTCTCTCAGTTTGCTCCCCCCAACGCACTTTTGTTTACATTTCTCAGGGCCTGAAACAGTGAGGTGTCCTTGATTCTCAGGCCTAGAGAGGAATTGTTGTGTCTGACCAAAATGGGAAAGCAGTAGCTAACACTCTATATGGAGTTTAGGGTTATACACTAAAGAATTGCAGTATTACAAATATATGAAAAATATAAAAGCCAAAATCCTAAGGTATCACCACATTTAATTGAAGACCAGTGAAGCAAACTGCAAGATCTGCAAATGTGATCTTTTCTTCATCAGCATCAGGCTAATCTTGTTTTCTGGCAGTCTGGAAACAGCTCTGCCAGAGGAATCAGCATTGTCCTCCCCTCCTGTTTCTTTTTAGAACTCTCTTCTGTCATCACCATGAAGAAAAGCATTGCCTCTATCACTTGGCTGATACAAAAGCAAAGTCAGCAGCAGTAAGTTGGGAGCTAAGTGACAAACAAGCAAACTTTCCAGCTTCAACAGAAGGTTACACTCTACACCCCAAGAAATTGAGCTCCTCAATGAAAAAGAGGCAGGGGGGAAAAAAACAAAACAAAAACCAATAATTTACCACAGAGAGCAACATTCGAGCAGCCATAACACTGTAGGGAAAGTGTCAGGGCTTTATGGGCTATTACCTCATTCATGTCAGCAAAAGCAGATATGCAAGGAAATGAGTAGACTCTGGAAGAGAAGCAGACTTCATATGATGCATCCAACATCAGAGTCTGACTTCAATGATTTTATTTCTAATAAGAGTAGTAACCAATCTTACTGTTCAAAAAATAATTTAAGATTTAGTAAAAGTAAATTAAGCTTAGATAAGTTATAGACCACAATATTTTAGTAGAGATGCATTAGCTTCATTGATTTTACTTTCAAAAGACCCACCATAAAAAGGAACAAAATCTCCTTCTTAAAAACAACTTCATTCTCCACGTGTGATGTAAAATATTTCTTAAAATATAACCCAATCCAGTTTACAGTTCTATTTAGTCCCCTCTGCAGTGATGATGGCACCAGTTTACTCTTAGTTCCCAGCTTACCTTCTTTTATCTCCAAGCCTTTCGTTTAGTAGGTTAAGAAATTTTCTGCAGTCCTTCAATACAAATCACACATTTTTTTTTAAAAAAAGCTACATTTCCTTTGCAAATAGTTGTTCTATTGTCCAGAATAACTGTTTGCTGTGTAACCTCTACTCTCCAGTTAAAAGCTTTAAACCAGTCAGTGGGATGCCAAAGACCAATGGGAAGAAACCCTCAAGTTACTACAAAAGGTTGGACTCAACTTAAGACCAGTAAGAATTCAAATATAAACCCCACAAATTAACTTATTTATGCATAATTTATTATATTTTTTATTTTACGTTTTTTATAGGTAAAATAACTTAGAAGTATGAGCTATTTTAACAATGTGCCATTTCATATTTACCATACCAATAGGGAAAAAAAAGTAAAACATACCATTTACAAATAAATTTGTGTATTCATAAACTCTGTTTTGGAGGAAATTTCTTGCAAGGACATCCTGGCTGAACTCAGCCAAAACTAGCCCCTATACAGGATTGTCAAGTATGTTGTTTTCAAAATAAGGACCCTCACCGTCTCAAATTCTCGATCCTTGATCTCTTTGAATGCTTCAGCAAGATAGTTATCTTCAAACCAGTGGTGAACAAGGTCGTCCCTCCATTTTTTTATCATTAACCTACAAAGTGCTTCTGAAAGGGCAACCTGAAGGTCATAATCTGCCGGGTAAACATAAGCACAGGATAAATACGACCTCTCCAGCATAATCGGGGGTTTTAGCATTGCTACTCTTGCAATTTTATACTACACAGTCACGTCCATCTTCTAGCCTCTGTTCCCCCTAGGAGAACAGGGGAGAGCAACAGCCAAGTGTTGGCTCAGACATCCTCAGCTCCCCCAGCTCGGTGAGATTGAGGAACAGAGCACTGTAAACCACAACACTCACAAGTGTATCGGGAAATGGGCTCAGGATTTGGGAAGGAGATGAGAGCGGACACTCGTCACTAACCCACTAGGATTAGGCTACATTCCATACACCATGGCAATGTTCTAGAAAGTGTTATTATTAGAGGAAACCAAAAAAGATTTTGCTCAAAAGGCCATTAAATTTGTTAACTAAATTTTGTCTACGTCATGGCAAAGCAATTAAAATTTAAGACTAACAGTCGGCATATTCTGTAAACACATACGTAAAGCTGATCTAATTACTTTTCTACCTAAATCAGTTTAGCTTGTCTGATTAGTCAATATGCACTAATAATACCAACCAGAAAGAACTAATGCATTGCTGAATAACTTTTTTGTTTATATTTTCTTAAAACACATCTGACTTTCCTCCCTAAAAACCAACTCTTGACAAGGAAATATAACTTAAATTATAATTCATCTGTAATAAATAAGCAGATGAGGTAAAGCTGGAGAACATCTTACCACCAACCTCCAGTATAGTTTTTGCAAGGTCTTTCCTGAAACAACACAATGGCGCAAGTTAAAAGGGAAATAACTAACTCCTAATGCAGAGAAGAGGGTATTTAGCTACAGAAACTGGAGGGAAAACCACTTACGTGAGCGAGCACATCTCCTCAGAGAGAGGGAACTTCTTTCTCTCCTCCCGTGGGAGATTGTCAAGTATAGAGTTGAGGGTCCTCAAGGCCTTTTCCCCCACAAAAGAAGGGGCAGAAAATCAAGAGAAATAAATCAATAACATTTTTTATCTAATTACACAAACTTTCACACAAATGTATCCAATTTTCTCCTCCTAGGAAGAGTCTTACCTCCAGATGCAGAGCGCAGCAAATATTTGCTTCTGTCACTAGGCGCCCTAGTTCAGGCAAAAATAAATTCACTAGCTCTTTCTTCCCTAGAAAAATAATTTGAAAGGTACAGCTAGAAATGGGCTCATGTCCATATAAAAACACTTGGAGCAACTACAGTTTGTTGTGTTGAAGGAATAAAAACATCTGTAAGTTCATTTTAAAACAAAGCTTCCCACCATCTAATCCTAGACAGAGAGAGGAACAGGTAACATCCATCTAAAAAATATGCTCCAGATATACTCACTTCCGACCTTGGTAACTATTTAAAGAGGCACAGAAAGGGGAAGCTAATTACTAGCCACAAGAGAAAATCTGAATATACAAGTTTTGTCAAAGCCAACAGAGCAAACCAATAAAGTATTAACCAGAAGATGCCTGTACCACTCTGCTCCCACTAGAATAAGGTGCAAGGACAAATAAGCACACATTACCTGACTCAAAGTGCAATGCTTTGTTTTTGCATGGATTGTGAGCCTGGATGCCTGGTCACACATTTTCTGAACACACCTGCTCCCCTGCCCTAATGGAAAACCAGCTGCAGCCACAGAACAAAATTTTGCTGCTGAAATGAATGAGAGACAGACATCCTTCTGCCGAGTTCACAAGGCTGAAGGAGTTACCACATGATTCTGTGGAGATGGCTGCCTTCAGCAAGAGAATAACATCTGATGCCAGAACAAACAGATGTGCAAGAACAGACTGTCTAGCCTGAACCCCTTTCAGAAGCCACTTTCTCTGATCAAGCGAAACACTTGATGCTGACCATTTAAACAAGATACCAGAGATAGATTTTTTTTTTTAGCATATACAAAACAAGAAAACAAAGAAACAGAAAAAGGTTTTGTGCTCCAATATAAATGTTGATGAAAATTAACTGAACAGAAATCAGCTGGAGGACTTTTGAAAAAAATATTGCAGAGAGGAAGAAGTAGGAAGCTGAAGAGAAAAGAGAAAGGGAACAGAGTTCAAGCAGAACTAAGAAATATGCTTCCAGTATTAAGATTCAGGATATTGAGGAATGGAGGTAAAAAAAATACTGACCTTCATTACTGCATTTGCAAATCACCTGATGAAAAGAGTAAAAGAAACCTTCATTAACGCACCATCACCCAGGAACAGCAGTTCTCAAAGTGCTGAGGTGTTTCTGTGGACCCCACCCCCACTTTCAGGTGCTAACTAACATAACACAGCAGTGTACCCGCATCAGGGAAAGCCACCAGATCCAGGTATGTCACATATGGTCACCCGGATCATACAGGTTGGTGTTATGCAGGGAGGGTAAAGGTAGCCAAGCACCCACTTCCCTCGGGGACTTCAGCAGCACTTGAGAGAGCAGTGCCTACACGTTCCCTGGAAAACCCACATCATGACATGACATTCTCTTAATTTTATTACACATGTGGGCTTATGTAAAACCACATTTTATGTTTATACACGATGGTACTAGATGTCAAAATGTATATCTGAAGGGTGTTAAAGTCTCTTGAGGAAAATTAAAATTTTAAAAATTAAAAACAACTCCACAACATAAAACATTTCTTCCTCCACAGTGAAAGCACATGGAAGAAAAATAACAGGAAGACAAATAAATTAAGTTTTTGGGAAAAGAAATGAGGATGTTATAATTTCAAAGTGGTCAGTAGAAAAAGAAGGAAGTTTGATTTTGTTCAAATATCTTTTACTGGAACTCCTGAGAAGAGTCATAAGTATTGATATGAATTCTTATGCACAAAGTGACACAATTCCAGTAAGCTACAGACAACAGCTTGGGGAAAAAAGCTAAAAAGCATTCTTCCTATTACAAATGTTATATCACTAGGCCTCTAATACCCTCAAAGTCATGAATATTTAAAGTTGAAACTTAAACAAGAGTTGTAAGCAAGTTAGATTATTCTTTAAAATTAAATCATCTGTTTCAAACACAGTAGGAACAAATTGCCAGGACCACCTTGGCAAACATATTTGCACATAAAGTGCAGCTCAGTGCCAGTAACTTGTGGGTTTTAAAGAGAGCTTCAGCACACAAGCTTTTATTTACAAAATGCATCAGAACTTCTTGCAAATTTTTCTGCAAAAACAAATACTTCAAGTTAAAAATGAGAAAATGCTGCAGCCCTGTAGCAGCTTCTCCCAAGTGTGTCAGATCCCAGCCAGACACCAGCCTGGAGCACACTCTTGGATTACTACCCACCCACACCACCTAGGCTGAATCCCAAGCTCAGCCCTAGGGCACCAGGTCCATGCAACTATTTATATTCTAACAAGAAATTGTTTGTGAACAACAGCTGTCTTATCCTAGAAAGGCAACCCTTCCATCCCCTTAATGCACAAACATACCAATGCAGAATCAAAGAAGTCTTCCAGTAGTAACATCAAAGATTTATTCTCATTTGGGTCGATGACGGTCACAAATGCTCTTGCTCTTTCAAACCAAGATACTAGGTAAAAGTTAAAACAATGAGTTAAAAACAGGGAAGAGGAGTTAATAATCCTTAAATTATACGTGTCTGCAGGAAACATTACAGAATTTTTTACTCTTTAAACTTCAGAGTCATGTACTGTGTCAAAAGCTACATGGCATTAAGGAGTCCAAATTTTGCTAGGAGGACATGAAAAGTGCCCTTTCCTCCCTTCCCTCTCTAGCCCTCCTTTTGTCCTTGCTTGTCCAAGGCACCCATACATGGTGCTCAGACACAATACGTGCTGCTAGTGGCATCAAAACTCCTACAGACATTTCTAGAGGACATCAACTCACAGCAAAATATTGTAAAATTTTTTCAAGGTAAGTACATTAATACTGCATGGTTTTAAACATTGTATAACATCACACACAAACGGTGAACTAGAAATTCATGCTCCACTGGAAGTACAGAGCTCAGGCTGGAAAAACTTAATTTATCTCCATACAGGAATTTTGAACAACTGTATCCCTGAAAAGCATAACTACAAGGCAGGAATACAACATTTTGGACCAAAGACTCCTCAATACAACTCTGCTAACAGAGAGCATGTGTGAGGTGTTCCCTGACAGCTGTGCTAGACCCAGGTGTTACTCATCTTCAGAACAATCACATTTCTGCTACTACAAGTATTACCAGCTGAAATAGATAGAGTAGCAGTGTGCCAGAAGATAAAACACAATTGCAGATTAAATGCACCTGGTTTGCTACATACCTAGAGAGGGGCCTTCATAAAGAACATGTCAGTTTTTAAAAATATAAAAGCACAAATTACTCATCAATTCTGTTACTAAAACTGTATTTTGCTGCAGCATTTAAAATACATTTAGAAAGTCTATATCATTTCACTCAGGACTCATAGAAACTTATCCTCTCAGCTTAAAAAAACCCCAACCCTTTAAATTAGGTACTAAGTGATGCCATAATATTAATCGCTACACCAAAAGCAATAAAAGAGAGTAAGCATTTTTCCCTACTCAGTTCATGCAAAATATTAAAAAAACATTTCACTTCTGTGTGGCCAACAAACCACCCTGTAGTTTTCACTTCCTTGGAGTTCTTTTCCTGATGCAAACAACCTTAAATCACATTAGTAATTCGTATACAGTATTATACTCATCTTGGCTACCAGGCCTTGCTCAATAAATAAGCTCTTCCCTTCTTGAAGATCATTTTTAAGGTAGAGCTGAATACATTTCAGCAGCAATGAAACGTTCTCGAATTCATTCTTGTCCAGCTCCTACAGAAACAGAGTGCTGTGCATCATTAGTCTGCTGCCCTCCGAGTTGGGTGTTAGGATAGTTGAGATTATTTATAGTACTCGCCTTTCTCAGTGTTTTGTCCAGCTGATTAAAGAGAGATTCACTGTATTTCTGGAGAGGCTCTACTTCTCTCTCTTGAAGCAGTTCATGTATTTTTTGAAACCCCTTCCCTTTAAAGGCATCACTGAGCAGTGATTCGAGCTGTAGAGAGAGGGGAAGGAAACAAGAGAGTAAAATAAGCAGGCATTGAAACTGTAGCAGCACTAATTATGATAAAATACTTCTAACGCTTTAGAAGTTGCCAGTTTTAGTTTATTTGTTTTACTTCCTTTGTTTCTCTACTTTCATTTTCCTGCTACATTTGAAGTGAAACATTAGCATTAGTGTCCAAAAGAGACAAAACCCTTGAAACTAAGTAATCTTAAAAGATATTGAGTAAGGAAACAGGCAATTTAGTATGCCCAGTTTGTAAGTCCCACAACTATTACAAAAATTTCTTCCCACTTACTAAGGAAGAGATGAAGGAGACTGCTACACTTCTCACACTAAATCAAATTACTAAAAGTTTTAGGTCATGCCACATCCATTTAAGAAATATACCTTTATATATATAAATAGCTATTTGAAAGATAAAGATGCATTTAAAAGAGCCTTACATAGTCTTCTGCTCTGTACGCTATATTGCCACTCACATCTCTATTTCGTTCTTCACTTTTTTCTTCCTTTAAAAACAAAAGGAAGTGAAAAACACAGAGGGGAAAAAAAAAAAAAAAAACAAAAAAACAAAACAAAAAACCTTCTTTCCCCGCTTGCTCCAAAAAATGAAAACCCAACCAACCCAAACAAACCCAAACACTTTTTCTGCCCCAAAGCTGAAGACCACTTACTCATCCCCTCTGTCCCAAAACGCTGGTTTTCCTTTCTTATTTCCTGAGTTACAAAACCACCCCACGCCTCCCAGCCCGAGGTTCTCGGCAGTCGCGGGGAGTCCCGCGGGTGTCCCCCCTCCCCGTGGCCGCTGCCGGCTCTCGGCCGCGGGGAGCGCCGCTTACCTGGGCCATGGCGCGGCGAGAAAGCCCAGGGGCTGCTTCACACCTTCCCCACGGCCGTGACCCACTGCTGCTGGGTACACCCGCGTCTAGGGTGGGGAGAAGCCCTCACCAGCCTTTGTCACAGCTCCGAGCCCTCCCCTTTCCTCAACAAGCCCTCGCTCTGTAGCCCAGCAACTGGGGGGAAAAAGTGAGAGAAACCAGCCGGCTTCGCACCCGCCCTAAAAAGCCGCAGCTGTGCGGCGCCTGGGACAAGCCTCTCGCACCCAGGCACCGGCGTTGCAGCATTGAGAGACCCCCGACCGAGCCCAGGAGTGCAAAAAAGGAACCCGGAGCCTCCCTGGAGGCTGCTCTCGACCGAGGGGTGTCCCAGACGGCATGTGCTGCTGCCGAATGGGCTTTATTGGGCTCAGCTGAGGGTAAAGTTCAGTGAATTTTGGACCAGAGAGGATGGAAGTGAATGAGAAAAACATTCCGAACAGGTGGGATCGTTTAGAGGGTGATAGCAGCGCTTGGAGTTCAAGGGCTCGGTCACTATGCTGTTGCGGATAAATTTTTTCTTTCTGTTTTTCATACCGAAAATCAATCTCCCTCCTTCCTTCCCACAACCCTCAAAGAAAAGCAAACTCACGAAAACCAAACCAAACAACCAAAAATCTCCAAACTTCAGACCCCATCGCCTATTTCTTTCGAAAAGAAAAAGGTAAAAAACAACCCATAACTTTTTAATAAGTTAAAATGTGCCTATCAAGACGATGGCACCAACACCAACTTCGCATTTTAAACCAGGTGCTACAGAGCAGAGCGCGAAAGGGAAACCTGCCAAATAACGCCGATTTCGTTTACATCTAACGAGCAGGTTATTCAGCATCTTCGCCTCCCGCCGGGGGCTTTACAAGCTGTGGGCAGCTTCGAGCCACGCTCAAAATCCAAGATCTGGAGCGTTCCGGTCGGGCAGAGATGGGTCCCCCACCTCCACATCACCCCTTCCATTCCGGCATCCGCAGGAGCGAGCGGCAGAGCCCCGCGGCTGCCGGATTAGACTTCCAAACTCGGCTCAAATTTGCCGAGGTGACGGCCCCCAGTGCTGGGGGCGGATTCGTGCACAACCCCTGTGTCCGTCCCCCGTCACACACGTTCAGGTGAGGGTAGCGGAACCCGCCTGTGGCGTGGAGGGGGAGCGCAGCTCCTGCTCACCCCGGTGGCGCGGTGGGGTTCCGTGATGGTGCTGCTGTTCCGCCTGCGGGGCCGGCTGAGAGCTCCCCCCACACCTCGGCGACGCCCCGACGGCATAAAAATCCGGCAGCCGTCACCCACGGCCACTGTCTGCCATGAAGCTCACCTGGGACATCAACGACCCCAAGCTGCCGCAGGTAACGGGTGGAGCGGGAAGGTGCTGGGGAAAGTCTCCCTTCAGCTCCAACGCGGAGCTGGGGAACAGCGGAACAAACTTCACTCTAAGCAAAGCTTTGTTTTACATCTGGTTTATTTCTCTTGCACCTTTTCACTTTTTTTGGTTTTATTTTGTAGTTTTCATAAAGTGACTTGTAATAAAAGTATAGATTTGATACACAGCTTTGGCTAGCTGGATATGAACTCCTAAAACAACCTATGGCTCCATTTGGCGAGTTTCCTTCTCTCTCATCCCCCTCTTCCTTGTTCAAGGAATGTTGAATAGAAGCTTCAACTGACACTTTACTTCTGTGATCCAAGTTATCTAATTATTTCTTTGATTTATTGATGCGACACTTTAGTGCCAATGAGCACTCCACTTTGGTCTAGTTGTGAGTTTCAAATGCATTTTTTAATTTGCAGCTTTTTTCATCTTAGAGATTATTTAAGTTTATAGAGCTCACGCTATTATAGAATGTCTTAATGCTGGAAATGCTGATAGTTTACTTCTGTTTGCTGAGATTGCTCTCACATGTGGTACATATGTATGTTGAATATGTATTGCATTATAAATATTTGCAGTTTAAAATCTTAGTTCTTCTTTCTTAGTTCTGGTAATTACATTTTAGTAAGGAACTCCAGAAAGCCAATGAAATCCCAAATTGAAATGTTCTTTGTTTGCACCACTGTATGTATATTGGAAGTGTATTTGCAATGGCAAATCTCTATTTTTTGGAAAAGCCTTTTTCAAATCATATTAGATGCACTTTAAGAAGCCATTCTGTAGCTAAAACTTCTAGTTTCCTGCCTCCAGGTGCATGGTCCCACAACAAGGAGAAGTTACAAGCAGTCATAATCAGGGTGGCTCGTGTCCTGTCTGGGCACACTGGTAGTAGACTAGTCAGCAAATTTTGGGAGTAAGGCTGGTGTCTTATAGCTGGTAACTTCACTGTAAAAGGCATATGTGTGAACAGACCATGCTATAACGGATCACAATGCAAAAGAGGAAAGGATCCTGGTTTTATTTTGAGATATTTCAGAATTTCAGACTGCCCTAGCCCTTTTAGAGAGCACTTCTGAACAAGCTATTCTTTCAATGTTTCTTTCTCTGATGCTTGGGTGATCATAGAGAAAGCATTTTTTCCCCCTGTTATGTATTTTATAACAAGACTAAAATATCAGGTTGTAATGTACTAATAATGTTCTCTTGCTCTTCCCCTTGCTGCCTTGCCGTGCTGCAGGAGCCCAAGCACTTCGATGCCTTCCAGGAATGGCCCGATGGCTACGTGCGGCTCATCTACTCGAGCGAGGAGAAGAACGCGCAGCGGCACCTCAGCGGCTGGGCCATGCGCAACACCAACAACCACAACTGCCAGATCCTCAAGAAGTCCTGCCTGGGGGTGGTGGTGTGTGCCCGGAGCTGCGCTCTGCCCGGCGGGGCCAGGCTGCAGCTCCGTCCCGCCATATGCGACAAGGCTCGGCAGAAGCAACAAAGTGAGAGGCACCCAGAGACAGCTGCGATGCCCGAGGGCATTTATTTCATCTGGGCTTAATTTCTGAACTGGAGTCACTCTTACTTGTGTGCACACTAAGGCAAAATTGCAACAATTGATTTATATCCAAGTTTCATCAATATCCGTTTGCAAATACTTAAGAGAATATGGATTTAAATCCTTTAAATTATTAGCGTTTGTATCTAGTGGGCAGTTCTAGTTCATATCATTTAGCTATGCTTGGTAGTCTATGTTGCATTTCCTTGAACAGTGCATTTTAGTCTGAATTTTAGAGAAGTCTGATCATGTTGCTCCTGAGCTCCATTTACTCTCAGGCAGCATGCTTGTCCTTAACCAGTCTCTTCAGTAGTTTCTGTCTGTTCACAGAAAAAGCCTGCCCCAACTGTAACTCTGCCCTGGAGCTGATTCCTTGCCGAGGACACAGTGGCTATCCGGTCACGAACTTCTGGAGGCTTGATGGCAAAGCAATATTCTTCCAGGTAAAAAGCAGCTCTATGCATTTGTGCACACTGTATAAATTATGCCTGTATATCAAATAATAACTGTAAAGAGAGACATTTCTTCCTTCTCCCTCCCTTTTCTTTTATGTAACACAAACCATGATGAGCATGATGGAGGTCTAGTCCATGACTGAATTTTTTCTTTAGTATGAACATGGTAAGAACAAATAAAACAATAACACTTGGCTGTCTCTTTAAAAGAGGTACTTAAGGGTTGACAGCATTTTAACTACAATATCATTGATGGCTAAAATTCTCCTGTTTACAGAGCACAAATATGAACGTAAAGGTTGTCTTGCACCCTGGTGCATATGACAACTGAATCTCTTCAATGGTTATTTCCAAATACTTATTTCTTACTAAAATAAATAGGAAAAAAAAAGCTTTACTTAATTTACATGAGTTGAAACATGAAAATTCTACTTCGTGTGAAATTAGCCTTTGAATTTAGAAGGATTTAAAATCTTGCCAGAAAAAAAGAAGAATCTTAGCTAAAATTTGAAATTTCATTTGATTTTTCCTTTTTTTTTTTTTTTTTTAGCAACATTGGAACAAAAAGTAAACAAAAAGTTTATGTTCTATGAGATTACATTTTTTCCTCGATAAATTTTTTCCCTGACTCACATAGCAGTGAATTCTGTTCTCCAGGTAGTAAATGGAAGAAAACTGGCCATATTCCCAGACTCCCTTCTATATTATTCATATTCAAATATTCTCTTAGAGACATGCAAAACTGGAAGACTTTTGCTATCAAAAAAGTGGATAAATCCTTGCTTAGAAGTTAATTTCTGCTTGAGAAAGGACAGTATTTTAAAGGCAATTTTTAGCTTCCTACTTTGTACTCAGGACTGTATGTAGATCTGTTCAGACAAATGAGTAAGGACATGTAGTATATATGACTTCATCATATAGCAGTATAACTTTGGTTACATAGATCTGCATACCCACAGATGTTTCCACAGCAGAGCATCTTCGGATGGTTTTCCAGGATGTAGTTTTTAGTCCTATTCAAGAAAGTGTATTGCTTTAAGAGAATATTTGTCATCTTGTGGCATGAAACCTCTTTAAAGCCTATTTGTACTATTTATATATGTACTTATAAAGCAGAACTGAGATGCTGGACTGCAGAAAACCAACCAAACTAAATTTATATTTTTTTTCCTATTGATTCTAATTATCTACTTCTGAATGTCCCAAACTTAGGTAACTCTTTTGCTCCTTCATCAGCTCTGCAGTCCTCACTGACTTCTCCCTCACTTTTTCCTTCTATTTACATACAAATCACGACTTACTCTATTTGTTTATTTTTACAATCAATCTGTCCTTGTTGTTTAGTTTCTCCTTCCTTTTTCTTGTGCCAAACCACAGAACATGCTGTGACTACCCCCCTTGTACTACTTAGAGCATTTTCTCTTATCTTATCCTCTTCCAGGTTCACTTCTAATTCTTTGTTAATCCTAATTTAGGCTAAAGGAGTCCACGACCACCCCCGGCCAGAGAGTAAACTGGAGGCAGAGGCACGACGAAGTGCAATTAAGAAGCAAATGTCCTCTTATCACCACTCCCAGAAAAAGAGATCTCTAAACTCAGAGGTAAGTCAAATTCATTAGTCAAATAAAAAGGTGACATAAATGAAGTGGGTTTTTGTCTATTAAAAAGGTGTGATAAGCACATACTGGGATCCCAGGACAAAACAAAGCTTTACACCCTACTTCATTTCTGAATTTGGGGCTGAAATGAGCAATAGCACAAGTATTGAGACATATGTGTGTGGGCAGTATTGATTCCTGTATCTCACGGATCTACTTCTCCTTGTCAGGCAGGAAGGTACCATGACAGTGGTGGTTACACCAACAACCTGCAGAATTTTCACTGCATGGATGGCCCAGAAAGAGTCGGTATCTTCACAGACACCAATTTTTCCATTCCAGCCCAGTCTTACCCTTCACTGCAGAACGCAGACCTCTACAAGGTACCTTATGACTCGGCCAGCTTCCAAGAGGACCAGCTATCACCATACCCTAAATGCCCAAATCCAAGGATCTACATGCCCAGGCCATGCAGTTACGAGTTTGGAGTTCCTACCTTTATAAGCTCGAGTCCTTACCCAACATTTTACAAGGACCTCACCAGTCCTGCCATTGATGCAGACCCCCTCAGTCTGAATGGGTCTCACTACAACGCTGTGACTACCCATGATAAGAGCTTTGATAACCCTGGCAGACACTACGGACTGAAAACAACGTGGGGGAAAACCGGCAGCGGAGACCGGAGTGACTACGGGCAGATGCCAACAAGTGCTCCCCACCCTTACTACGGTGGGGACTATCCCTGCAGGTACAGCCCCAGCCCTGCTCCCATGGCCCCGCCACTGCAGACGGTCATCACCACCACCACCAAGGTGTCCTACCAGGCCTACAAGCCACCCGCGCTGAAATACAGCGACAACCTCTGCGATGTGAAAAACCTCCAGAGCTATACCCACGTGGCAGAAAATGTCTCGGGTGCCATCTATTCAGGGATGAAGATTCAGGAAGACTTTGGGATGATCAAGTCAGCACTGCTCTACCAGCACGACTCCATCCCCACAAAGTCCAAACCAGCCGAGAGCGTGGAGAGCTATCGGTATGGGCTCCCTCTAGGGAACAGCTTTGCTGAGCATGAAGGCCAGGCCCTAAGGTTTGAGAGTACTGAATACTGACTAAACAGTGCCTAAATGGCAAATACCTGCAGATGGGAGAATAGACTATTGTGCTGACCACGTGGGTGCTAAGCCAAGTGGTTTGGGATTTGAGGAGAAGTAAGGAGGCAGAACATCGAGACAGCTTTTTCCCAAAAACACCTTTCTGGACCTGTGTGCTGAGTGAATTTTATTTTGCATCTAATTTCAAAGAAGGCCCACACAATTTCTAAAATGGCATAAGGAACTGAGCCCAAAACACACCTGGGAGAAGGTAATACGGAGGCACAGCTCCTCTGGAAGTCAACAGCCTCCTCTGACAGTAAGTGCAATCCACTTATAGCTACAACTCCTGCCAGGTGCCTCAAGCTTTGAGAGACAACGCTCCATCTGTAAGAAAGAAAAGGCTAATCAGGTAATGGAAAAAATATAAAGGAAGGTGGCTATAGATTATAGTCAACTGAAGGAAATGGCAGGGAAAGAAAGAAAGAAATAGAAGAAATGTGAAAGCAAGACAATTTGCAGAATAATTCGCCTGAATGGTCCATTCACCTGACATGATCCTTTTCATGAATGGGAAGATCAGCTAAGTTTCTCTGAAATGAGAAATGAAAAACCTAAAACGTAAGAAAGAAAACATGCTAAATGCATGTTGCTTTTTGATCCCCTGTGTCAAGAGTAGAGACTACCCAGCCTTTCCATGAAAGAAGGACAGCCCAGCACAGCCACATCAGGAACTGATGCCCTGTAACACTCAGCCTGGAGGCAGGAAGGCTCTGGCCCCCACCAAGCCTGCTCAGCATCGCATGGGTGCCAGGGTTAACATATGTGGTCCTGAAAATCATTTGCAGTGAAACTGGTTTTTGCTTAAAGGGGCCTGGCAAGCTGGTC
This sequence comes from Callaeas wilsoni, assembly GCA_013398955.1. NCBI lineage: Eukaryota > Metazoa > Chordata > Aves > Passeriformes > Callaeidae > Callaeas > Callaeas wilsoni. The sequence continues at coordinate 179,804 of VWPU01003747.1, forward strand.
ACACCAATGTTACATGGGTATTGGTGCAGAATTCCCTTTACCTATGAATACAACTCATCCTGTCTAAGAATGCAACATCCTGGCTGTTTAGCAGTACAGGTCAGTGTTGACCGCACCTTTCCTGGCTGCCTCTCTGCATTCCACCTCCATCAGGTCTTCCTCCCTCTCCTGAGGGACTTCTAGTCATTTTTCTCTCTGCAATCATAGCTCCCCATGACAGCAGTACTTTGGAAATTAAACAGCCAGCCAACAGAGAGGTTACAAAACAAAATCTGCAAACTGAGCTAAACCGAGAAAATGCAAGGAAATGCATTCCCAAATTCATCCCTAAACTAATTCTTTGTTAATCTGGAAAGACGAGAAAACAGAGCAGCACCGATTTAAACCTAAAGATATTTTGAAAGCTGCCTAGTACTGGGCAATAGAACCCTCACCCAAAATGTGTGTGCCAAGCAAGGGAGCTAAGTAGACACAGGGGATTGGTCATGGTTAAAAAAATTCTTTCAGTATCATTATTATTAAGTTACTAAGTATCTTTAACTTTTTGAACACTTTTTTTTTTTTACATCTATCTTATGTATATTTTTGCTATGATTTGAGTAGTAGCATACTACTGTAGTCTTTCAATAAATGTGAAATCACAGTTAAAAGCAAGGCACCATGTAAAGTAATGTGAGCAGCTGGCTAGTTAGAATTATAAGGTTCTGTATATTGAAGCCATCACTAAACTGGTAAACAAATTTTATTTTCAAAGCACAGCATACAAATACCTGAGGTTTAAAAATAGCTTTTTCTGATGTAGTATATTTTCTTTCTTTTTATATTTTTATGGAAAACAATGTGTTCAGTCTGAGATGTGAAACTGAGCCCTACAGGAATTTAGTTACTAGCATCCTGTTTCAGCAGTGGATTGTTCAGCATTTTAAAAATTCAAGCCAGGCAAAGATGGAATTCACAAAAAGACTAAATTAATTCATCTGCAGCAAGCTTACCTTGTCTTTTAGCTTTAGCATATTTGCTATATATATCCCTTGGCTTTTATTAAATTCTTATGGCAATTCTTCTACCAAGTGTTTTAATTTACTGATACGAACAGATTCAGGTGAACAACATCAATTTGATAATTAGCCCACACACTAAACTTTAAAAAAGAAAGAAAGAAAAAAAAAAGGTGGTTTGTGAGTTATTACCCAGAAAGACTGATGCAAACTTTTAGAGTGTAGAAATATGTAACACTATGCCTGTTTACAGAACTGGGATTTCTCATCCATATGCCAAATCATATTGAGGCATTTGACATGTAGAATAAAAATCAAAGCTTACAGCCTTATAAGTTTAAAGGGAAGAAAAGGTATTAGAGTGGAATAAGGCCAAACAAAATGACTAAAAAAGCTAGAAATATTCACTGCAGATGGGAAAATCAAGGAAGATATTAAAGCTGTAAATTGCTCTGTATTGATTTTAGAGGAATAAGCCAACCACAACTCAAGCACAAGTTATTAAAATACTGCATGCTATTAAAACAGACAGGCTGTGGGGGTTGCATGCTGTTTACATTACTGGTATAAAACTTGTCATTGTATTTGTGTGCTTAAATCATTATGCTATCCAGTTAAACACAGCCTTTAAAGCAGAACTTTGTACACCAGTAAAGAAAATGCAGCCAATTGTGTTAAGATGCTACTTTTAGGGTGTGGATTTATTTACAATAAACATGACAGCTGTTTAAGTGCAGCGAAAAGCTATGGTGGTGATTACCTTGCTACATCATCTGTAGCAGTACAACAAACAAAACCACTCTAAAGGTTATTGCAGTCTTTCTTCACCTTGCTTCCTTTCATGTACAAGTGTCTGGGATGAGATTAGCTGTATGTTACCTTTTACAGATAAAAGATCAGATGGAAAATGTCTAAAGCTGTGACAGTTTTTCTCTTCAAAATACATGATTATAAAGGCAATGGTAGCTTCCGTAACAAGAAAAAAAAAAAAAAAAAAGCTGAAAGCCTCATTGTAGGTTTATACAGCTGCAGGATTGACTTTAAAAGCATGTTCCTCAGGCAAAGCAGCATCCTGAAGCAAGATGGTCCCTGAGTAAGCACCTTCTCTTCCATTAATTGTCCCTTTCAAGTGTGGTTTCTGGTACTGCATTGAGCACCTGAGAGGAGCCCTTCACCAGCCTGTGTCCTGTACTCTGACAGACATCTTCATCTAACAAACTCCTGTTGTTATGGCAAAATCACAGAGGGAGCAGAGAAGAAGGTGCTTTCAGATCTCAGTCTCCCGTGGCTCTGGCTTCATATGGGTTACAAGGGCCCTACTGAGGTAAAGCACCATCTGTCCCTGCACTGAGGCTGCCCTGTGTACCAAACCAGCAGCCTCGCAATGGCAAAGGCTAAGAGCCCAGGTGTTGAAGGGATGCCTCCCAGAGACAAGAGGCCCTGTGACAACGCTTTTCAACTGTGTACCCACCAAATGCAGCCAGGTGTCATGTATATTAGTACACCGGCACGCTGGCTGGGCCAGGAGGGCTGCAGCTTGTCCAGAGGTGCCCAGCATGAGAGGAGGACACTCTGTGGCACTTGGGTGCCTTGCTGGCCAGCTCCCTCGCCCGTGCGGTGGAAGGCACGGAGCCACGCGCGCCCGGGGCTTATGGATTGCCCAAGCATGGCCAGAAATCAATTAGCGAGGCGGCCCTTTGGTCGGTATTCCAAGAGTTTATTGTAGAAACTCCCTCAAAGGGGTCCGAACGTGAAGAGAGCGAACTTCCAGCCAGGGTGCATTTAAAAGGGGTACAGAGAAGGAGGCAGGGATGACACAGCAATGACCTATAGGAAGAAGGGAAGGGCAGGGCAGGTTTGACTACCTTTCCTTAGGAGATACAAGGGGTGTCTGTCCACTGTCAAGCAGACAGACCGAGCCTACATCAGGTCACAGGAATTCAATGGGAGGAACCATTCTCACAGAGGGGCATTTAACCTTTGGAGCCAGCCCACCAAGCCTTTTTATCTGGGCTATGTGGCCCCCTGGGCTTTACTGTAGTTGGTTCAGTCACCACAACAGTCACATGCCCCATGGACACAAATACACGTGGGCATCACTTTGTGGTCACATCACCTTGTGGCGAGCAGACTGTCACACTGTCCTGCTCCACAACCACGTGTATCGACCCAGTCCTGCTAAAGACTTCCTGTGAGAGTCCAAGCAGTTTGCTTAGCCCTTGCTCCCCTTCTGGAACCAGGTTATCTCTGGGCTTTTCAAATGCGCTAAATGCTACAAACAAGGCATGCATGAATTTGGCTGTTTTGGGCTTATTGAGCCTGAAGTAGTTGATCTCTTCATTTAGGGGTATAAACTATCACCTTAAAGACAGAGACAAGCTTTTCTCTCTGTTCTGTGAGTGGAAACCACCAATGTAACAGAGTAGAATATGATTTGAGACTTATTCCTTCCTGGGGATTTTCTGGGTTTTCTTCTGAATTCCTGAGGTTTTTCTTAGTGTCTTTTTGGGGGGAAGCTATCTAATACAACTGAGACAGCTTTCACAAAAATAGATTGTGTTTCCTGAGAGACATCATTTAGCAGGATGCACAATGCAGCTCTAGGAGTGCATTTAGGAAAGCTCATGTCATTCCCACTCTTATTGGTAGAAGTCACATGCAGACAAAAAGGGGGGAACTGAGGCGTTCAGTGTTGGAGTGGTTCCTCCCAACACACAGAGTGAAAAGTTAGTTCAGGCCTTTTAAAATTCCTCCGCCTGAGAAATAATGAGACTGGTGTACAGTGGTTATCCATGCCTGGATTACTGCCTTTGGTGTTCTAGCTGCCTAAATTGAAGTATCTGCCTGTCACTCACAAGCAAAGGGAGGGTGAACGAGATACTGTTTATGTAGTGCTACACCAGGGATTATGCAAAATGGAGAGTGCATTTCCACACATTACCTCTCCAGGCTTGCAAGAGTCCACATGAGACACAAACATCAGTGGGATGACACAGGTGCAAGTAAGTATCACAGAGAAACATTGCTAGTTTGGCTCAACCTCATTCAAACAAACAGAAAAAGGAAGTTTACACAATCCCTATGAACTTCAACATGCATGCTGGCACTTGTGATGGTGTTTGGGAGAAGGCAGTTTCAGGTATTTTGGCTGGCACTTGAGCATAGCATCAATACCTTTAAGGACTACAACCAAAGGAGGTTCTTTCAACAGAAAATTACCAGTTGGTCTGCTTATGTTGTTTTGTAAAATAAGCAGGGAAGCAGGTGCATGAGGATGTTCTCAGAGGTGCTTTAGCAGGGCTCACAAACATCCCAGGTCTCTTTGTTCCATCCTTTTGCCTTTCCTTCAGTTTCCTGGTTCATAGCAAGAGCACAGGACAGCATCTCTTTCCTGTCTTTATGACAAAATGAAGTGTTAAGTGACTGTTTCGCAGTGCTTGTACTGTAACTCCACACCACATTGCAGTCTGGCTCAAACACTGGCAAGTCCTGTCTACATCCTTTCTGTCTTCACATGTGTTAAATGTTGGGGACCACTACAAAAAGTACCAACAACTGACAGACACGAGGTCTTGGTAACAGAGTTTACACTTAAATGTTTCTCTTGTGCAAAACTAATACAGAAATTATTTAAACATCAACCCCTTGCTTGTGCCAGATCTCTTGTAAGTGACTGTAATTAGAGTGGAAATGCCCCACGAGCAACCTAGAGCATTTTTATCTTGTTCAGCAACATGGACAGTGGGATTGACTGTACCCTCAGCATGGCTGATGATGACACCAAGCTGCGTGGTGCAGTCAGCACACTGGAAGGAAGGGATGGCATCCAGAAGGACCTGGACAGGCTGGAGAGGTGGGACTGTGCAAATCTCATGGAGTTCAACAAGGCCAGGTGCAAGGTCTTGCATGTGGGTCAGGGCAATCCCAAGGACAAATACAGGCTGGGGAGAAGTGGTTGAGAACAGCCCTGAGGAGAAAGACTTGGGGGTGTTGGNTGGGGGTGTTCTCAGCATGACCCAGCAGTGTGTGCCTGCAGCCCAGAAAGCCAAACGTATCCTGGGCTGCGTCCAAAGCAGCGTGGCCAGCAGGCTGGGAGGGGTAATTCTGCCCCTCTGCTCTGGTGAGACCCCACCTGCAGTGCTGCATCCAGCTCTGGGGACCCTCAACACAGGAAGAACAGGGACCTGTTGGAGCAAGGCCAGAGGAGGCCATGAAGATGCTGAGAGGGCTGAAGCACCTCTCCTATGAAGACAGGCTGAGAGAGTTGGGGCTGTTCAGCCTGGAGAAAAAGCGATTCTGGGCTGACCTTGTAGCATCCTTCCAGTACCTAATGGGGGCTTGCAAGAGAGCAGAAGGACTTTTTACAGGTGCATGTAGGGATAGGACAAGGGGAATGGCTTTACACTGAGACAGAGTGGGTTTAGATTAGATATTAGGCAGAAATTCTTTACTGTGAGGGTGGTGAGGCATTGGAACAGGTTGCCTAGAAAAGCTGTGGATGCCCTAGAAGTGTTCAAGGCCAGCTTGGATCAGGCTCTGAGACATCTGGTCTAGAGGAAGATGTCCCTGACCATGGCAGGGAGGTTGGAACTAGATGATTTTTAAGGTTCCTTCCAGCCCAAACCATTCTGTGATCTCATGAAACTGTGTGGCAGGACCGGAGGAAGAAGAGGGAGCCCATCGCTGGGAAGGGACAGTCACAGGACATGGCCAAACTGTAGAGAGAGGAAAGGACACAAGGGCAGGGAGGGGACATCACAGAGCAACTGCTGCATCATTTCCACTGACAGTGGAGAGGTGTTTCCATATATGTAAGGTAGGGACGTATCCATGTAGTAGTGATCAAACACATTCTTAGATTAGAGGTTAATGCATGGTTAAATTCTTTGCTACATACAGTCAACTCCTGCTGAATCTCTGCCTGAATTCTGCCGTGTGGGTTATGGTACTTTCTTCCTTCTCACATCCAAGTCTCACCTTTGAACTTTATTTTACCTGGCAGTCACCTCTGATGTTTTATTTCAGTAAAGCAAACAGGCATATTTTGTTTCAGAAAATATAATGTTGTTTTCTTGTACTTTCATTTCAGCAAGCTATGTGCAAGTGGTCAAATCCTTTGGATTCCAGAAAACCAATTCCCATAGCCCCACGTTCCACCCAGTTGACTTGAGGTAGAGTCAATTAATCTGTCAACAGTTCTTAAACCATCACAAAGTTACCACACCGATTAATGAGGAACAGGGAGGGGAGAGGAAAAAAGGTAAAATGAAGACAGCTTCCCATTTTTGCTCAGCAAGCCTGAGCTGCCAGCTTGGCGAAGCAGACAGGAATCTGAATTTCTAAAACAATTTTCTGCCTTTCCCTCCATGGTGCTTCTAGTACTCACTGTGCTGAAATGATCTTCTCCTTTTCTTGCCTCTCACTCTCAAAGAATTAAAAAATAGGAAGTTCAAGCTAATGTTGAGAATTGAATCTTAAAATGAGACTTCCCCGCCAGAAGAATCTCTGGATCGGACACTAAATATGCCATTTTTATTAACTATGCCTTCTGCAAATACAGGAGAAATGCAACATTACAAAGGACCAAGGAGAAAGTTCATTATAATTTTTGTAGTAGAAATACATATATTTTAGAATGCATAGAGCACTCAAAGTTTCTCCCCTGCATCAGTATTAGCAACATGCATTTCAATAAATTGCTTACAATAAATAATAATAATAATTTTTTAAAATGCTAGGGGGAAAAAATCCCTCAGATTTCACTACAGCTGTGAATATTGCAGGTGGGACTTTCTGTACAAATCCTAAGTACACTGTGGCTTAGCTGGTAGCTCTATTTCATATGATCATAGAGTGGTTTGGATTGGAAGGGGACTTGAAGATCGTCTAGTTCCAATCCCCTTGCCATGGGCAGGGACACCTTTCACTAGACCAGGATGCTCAGAATCCCATCCAACCTAGCTTTGAACACCTCCAGGGATGGGGCATCCACAACTTCCCCGGGTAACCTGTTCCTGTGCCTCACCACCATCACAGTAAAGATTTTTTTCCTAATATCTAATCTAAACCTACTCTCTTTCAATTTGAACCTGTTTCTCTTTGTCCATGCTCTTGTAAATAGACTCTATCCATCTTTCCTGAAAGTTCCCTTTAGGTACTGGAAGCCTGCTCTAAGGTCAGCCCGGAGCTTTCTCTTCTCCAGGCTGAGCAGCTCCAGCTCTCTCAGCCTGTCTTCACAGGAGAGGTGCTCCAGCCCTCTGAGCATCAACGTGGGCCCGGCTCTGGACTGGCTCCAACACGTCCATGTTCTTCCTGTGCTGCGGACCCCAAAGCTGGATGCAGCACTCCCGGTGAGGTCTCACCAGAGCACCAAATATATATGCACTATATAATTACTATTAGCAGTAATTATAGTAAAGACAGCCTAAAGACGATCTCGCGTATCGTGGGGCCACCTTCAGGGAACCTGTGACGTGGCTCTCGTCGTCAGGCTCAGCTCCCGTTGCGCACCACTCCCTCTCCAACAGCGTGGTGTCCCCGCTCCCCACAGCGCTGTTTATCCACCGCCTCCCAGGTCCTCCGCTCCGTCTGGGATTCCCTGGCAGCCGTGACCGAGGCCGGGAGGGCGGTGCCGGCGGCAGGCCCGCCCCAGCCCGGGGCCCGGCCCCGCGCCCGTCGCCCCGGTGACGGGGCAGCGCGGCCCGG